>CM053035.1:159056822-159076195 GCA_028564925.1 Lithobates sylvaticus | reverse complement strand
TTATTTTATTTTTTGGTTGAATAGTGATTTGATTTGGTATATTTTATATATTTTTGGATGCATAGAATGCACTTTTTGGTTAAGTTCTATTGGCAGATAGCATGTCTAATTGTATTTGTTTGCTTTTTTTAAAGCACAATAAAAAGTATTGTGGAGAATAATACTTGATCTTAAAAACTATGGTGTTGTGGTAACTTGGCGAAAAAAAAAAAAGAAGCATAATAATATTATTCTTGATATCACTAGAAATAAAAAGTCTTTGAAAATGAGTTTGCAAAAACTCCATCAGTATCACCAGCAAAGCAGATCCATTATTATCCCATTAAAGAAGAAGAGAATGTGTGCTGCATTTCGAGATTTCATAATTTGCCATTTCCCGTTGCCGGGATGGCTAATCAAAAATCCACTGGACCGGATGGAAGACGTATAAATATTATGGAGAAATATTACTCCCAGAGTTGCTTAGGGCATTGAGGGGTGCGGCAATGGATGGGAAATTGCCCGCCTCAATGTCAGAGGCAACTATTATAGTGATACATAAAGAGGGGAAAGACCCGCTAGATGCAGCGTCGTATAGACCAATATCCCTGTTATGCTCGGATGTTAAAATATTAGCTAGGGTACTAGCAGCTAGACTGAATAAAATTGCCCCAAATGTATACACCCAGACCTAACAGGCTTTATTGCTAATAGATCAACTAGTATGAATATCAGAAGGGCATTCCTGAACCTGCAGACCCCGTCGGAGAATATGGGATCAAGAGCCATTTTATCCTTTGATGTGACTAAAGCTTTTGATAGCCTAGAGTGGGGATATATCTGGTGCGTTGTGGAGGAATTTGGGTTTGGACCTTCTTTTATTGGATGGATACATGTTGTACAATGAACCAAGTGCTAAAGTTAGAATCAACAATGGATATTCAGGAAAGATTCAATTGAAAAAGGGGACAAGGCAGGGGTGCCCATTGTCGCCTCTGCTTTTTGTCCTTGTGATGGAACCATATGCAATTGCAATAAGATCAAGCCCAGAGATGATAGGATTCCAGAGGAGGACCGGGGAGGAAAGAATTGCACTGTATGCAGACAAAGTTCTTCTTTTCCTGGGGGACACTGAGCAATCCCTTAGAAAGGCAATAAATATAGTAGAAGAGTTACGGGACTAGCGATAAATTGGGAGAAATCTGAATTGTTACCGGTTGACCCTATTGAAAGCCTTTTTTAGAGAGTTAATTTGGAAAAAGGGACAGGCCAGGATCCGGCTGCGAATGTTGCAGCTGCCGACAGGGGAAGGGGGTTTAGCAGTACCTCACCTCAGGAGTTATTATCTTGCAGCACAGATGCAGTGTCTAATGGGATGTGACATCATGGGAGGAGGTAGCGCAAGTGGGAGAATAATGCTCTCAGGAGCCTTGCATAATACAATAGTGGATGCGTTGGGGGCAGACTATTTCTCCCCTAGGAATCCCACAATAAAGATGGTTATAAAAGTATGTAAAACAGTAAAAATATTGATGGGATATACAGGGGTACTTGAACAGAACATACCCCACTCTGGAACAATAAGAACCTGCAGAAGTTGTTGCCAATAGGAACGATTAAAGAATGGGAAATACAGGACATAAACAGGCTGATACATTTATAAAATGGGAGTATCTTAAAAACATTTCTGGATTTGAGAAGAGAATATGATATACCATATCACTCATTTTATAGATATTTACAGATTAGACATGCCTTAGAAGCTCAGTTTAGGACGAAAGCACTAGAATGGAATAAACCCCCTCTCTTTCAAAGGTTATTTAACCCGGATATGACCAAGGGACTTGTTTCTGAACTATATGTACAGTTACACAACAGAGCCATATTAGGGTTGGAACCCCTTAATGGTAGGAAGAGATGGAAAGAGGACATAGGGGAAATAACGCAGGAACAGTGGAGGAGGATACTGGAGCTGGGGCCATCGGTATTGGTCTCCCCCTCACAGAAAGCATCACATTTGATGCTGATATACAGAGCCTACTATACCCCTAAGAGGTTGTTCTTGTTTGGTAGGAGACCTGATGCTAACTGCCCAAGATGTCAGGAGACCGGATATCTTATACACAAGGTGTGGAGATGTCTAAAGCTATTTTGATACCTGGCAGAGGTTCTTAACACCATGAATAAAACCTATGGGACAACGTTGGGGATGGGAGACAAACTCTGTGTATTAAGATATAGGGAGAAATCTAGCGAAGGGGCGAGCACCACAATAGTGGTGATAAGTTGCACGTGCCAGCTTTGGGTTATGCCGCTATTGGCAATTGCATGCTATACTTATTATCCAACAATGCCTAATATTTAGATTATGTACTACTATGTATGTCTATACTTATCATGCTTAGCTTATGTGTGTGTATATATATGAAATGAATAATGTTCTAACATTTTTATATCAATGTTATTAAATGAATACTTCATACTCAAACTTACCTCCACTATATATTTGCTTCATTTAAAGTCCCAAACTCCCCCCCGTTTCTCATTCATTATAGGGATGGAGGCACCTTAGGGTACCTCATTTAAAGTCCCAAAATCCCCCCTCATTTACAAGTACATATCGGGATGGAAGCATTTAAATAATTAGGTTTGGCAGTGTTCCCCTGCCATCCCTGTGTGAGGTTCTGCCCTCATCTATAGGGTTCTTTTACTAAGGTTTATACATTGTTATTTACTAGTATCCAGCTAGACTATTTTTCATTTACCAAGTTTTACACATGATATTTAATTCTTTTAGAGCATTCCCTGTGCTGTCTTGGTGCACCCACATGAACTATTTCCATCCACATGTCCAGCGCACTTTTCCCTGCCTGGCCGGCCATCTGCCTTGCGTGGGTTGGCTGGCGTCCGGCTATGCCTGGGATTTGTTCTCGCCGCGGGAGCTGCGATGCGCTCAGTGGGCCCCTCCTCCCCTCGCACATGATGCTTGGGAGGTTCGGGCGGGTGCCCCGCTGCGCATCGGCGCCACGTGTGTCACGCTCCATGTGTGACGGCCGTTACGTTGGGCGGGTGACGTCAGTCTTGACCACACCCCGCCGACATTCAGCCACAACATCTTGTGTCTCCGCTCGGGGGAGTTCCCACATCCGCTGCTGAGTGGCGACCCGACTCAGGTGTGTTCTTCTCTCCCTATTGGTCCACTTGCGTGGCGTTGGCGGCATTTTATACACTTCCCTTTGAAGTGAGCTGTTCACTGACCAGCTTCCTTCCGGAGTGTCTGCACACCAGCCTTTGTTTGTTGGTGGTGCTTTGACGCAGCAGCAATGTAAGTTCATATCCTTTGCACATACCCTTTTGTTTCTCCCTTCCAGTCTTCCCTCCTCCTATGGTGCCCTTGTCTCTGTGTCTACTATTTAATTGTTCCCTCTCACTTGGTTCATTGGTTTTTAGGTGCACATTTTTGCAAGAACTCAGCTACACACTATCCCTCACTAAGGTACTCCAACTTTCATTGGCACCACCCTCTTTTTCGTTATCACTCCTCGTGAAATCAAATGGGGCTCAAATACTATCACTATTTATATTAATGGATCACTATATTCATATATATTTACTTTATTACATCTATTTCTAGATACTTCTGCGTTGTGCAGCATACTTTTTTCACATGGAGATTCTATCTATACCTTGTCTACCCTTGCACTCCTTGTTGCTGCGTCCCTCTACTATGCCGCCTCAGCTCCCGCGGCGACTTCGTGTTCCTGGCGGGCCTCGCGCCGGCTATTCCACGCTGCATTTGCTGTCTAGGTTGGTGAGTGCTGCTGGTTAACCCTTTATACATACATGAAAGCTCCCTTTGAGAATTTGACCCTTTATACTTTTGAATATATTCCATAGGAATGTCTGTCGCATCTGCTCCTGACGAGTGGGCAAACCCACGAAACGCGTAGAGCTCTACTTGATGCCACAGTTACACCTGTTATTGACTGTCTTTTATTTACCTACGACCATCTTATTCCATGATGTCGTTTATTCAACAATTGGTGGATGTATATTACCGTGTGGATGCACGTGCCAGCTTTGGGTTATGCCGCTATTGGCAATTGCATGCTATACTTATTATCCAACAATGCCTAATATTTTGATTATGTACTACTATGTATGTCTATACTTATCATGCTTAGCCTCGGCGCATACTCCATGTGTGTGTATATATATGAAATGAATAATGTTCTAACATTTTTATATCAATGTTATTAAATGAATACTTCATACTCAAACTTACCTCCACTATTTATTTGCTTCATTTAAAGTCCCAAACTCCCCCCCGTTTCTCATTCATTATAGGGATGGAGGCACCTTAGGGTACCTCATTTAAAGTCCCAAAATCCCCCCTCATTTACAACTTATTTCAAGCAAGAAAACTGATTGCGCAGAGATGGCAGTCAAGGAGACACCCGTCAGTGAGTGAATGGATTCATACTATAAATGAGATAATATGGAAGGAAAAGGTAGTCTATACAAAAAAGAGGACATTTTAGGGAATTTGAAAAGATGTGGAGGCCATAGTTGGATAAAATGGGATACCCCCTTTAGAGGAAGGGAAATAGAAAAAAGATCAGAGTTCTTAAAGAAATGGGATATGCATGGAAATAACACTCTGGATAAGTTGGTAAAGATGCACTTGAATACAATTTTATAATAACTCCATAAATAGGGGGGTAAAGACTGGAGGCATGTATTATAATATGGGAAAAAGATAACACACTGGAAAATATTTTGATTGTAATGTTTTTTTTTTATTATCACAAGGTTTGTATTTGAGAAAAAACTCAAAAAAGAATAAATAAAGAAAGAAAAAAGAAACTGTAATAATCTAAATTCACAATAAACTTTGGATGGTCAGTAAAAAAAAAAAAAGTTAACTGTGAAAGGCTCACCTCTGCTTGTGTGGGCTCCTCAATAGCCAGGCTATGTCTTGTTTTGTTAGGACTAATGAAGGTAGATGAAGTCCGAGAGTCTGTACCCATGCCACTGAAGACGCTGGTCCCGGTCCTGCTGTGGGCAGACTCATTGAACCTTGTAGCTGCTCAGCTGGGCAAACAGTGCTATCTTGGCTAAATGGTCTAAACCATGGGGGGGGGGAAGAATTCTGTCATCTTCCACAGCTTCCCTTGCTCCTTTTGCCGTTTGGACATGCTCCTGGTTTGCTGAAGTAAAGACGAGGTGAGATTACTGTGCTGTTGCAGTCTCCATCCCCACTGTGAGTCCCAGAAAGCTACTGTGTGTAGGAGCTGGGCTATAGTAAATCCTGAAAAGGTGCAGGCCATGTCCCCACAATTGAGTTATCCTAATCCAATCACTATGGTGTTATGATAAGCATCTTGGGTGTGTCAGGCTCAATAGCATATGCAGAAGCATAACTGTTACTTACATTATTATGTGGTACATAACAGTAAAGTAAATCATGTGTATACTGTATGAATAATGTTAGTTTTTTTATTACTTTTCATGAATGTTATCTATATTTAATTTTCAGGATGCCATGAACTTCCAGTCCCAATTCACTTAAATAGAATTTAGGGTTATGTCTCCTTTGTCCATCTCTTCAGGGTCACTTCAACATTTTGAATGTTAAAGAACAAATAATATGATCATCTAAAAACATTTTATCCTTCAAGTATGAAAAGCAAAGGTTACACAAGTACACGCAGTAAATACATTATTCATGATGCTTGAACTGCGGAGCGCAACATAAATTGAATTGTTTATTTCTATTTTTGTCTATCTGCAATGTGCCAGCTACATCTTATTGTATGCATTCTGGCAGTAGTTGCAGGACACATTGCTCCCTGCAGAGCTGAGGCCAAGTACTTGCATCTGATTAGTTGGCAGATACTAAGGGGATAGATGCAGGAAACAAACTGATGCATCTCTGAGGACTTTACTTCTGTAAACTGCAAAATTTCCATAGAGAAAAAAAAAATACAATGCATAAATTACAAGATTGAGCCCTGGTTCACACTATAATTTGCATGTGAATCGCTCAGAAACCACATCGCATTTGTAATCTTTCTTAATCTACCTGACCTTGGCTTGGTATCACGAGATCCCTAAATTTCCCACTTCTTATTAAGCGATTGAACAGTACTGACTGGCATATTCAAGGCTTTGGATATCTTTTTATATCCTTTTCCATCTTGGTAAAGTTTCATTACCTTGTTACGCAGGTCTTTTGATTGTTCTTTTCTACTTCCCCATGGCTCAGTGTCTAGCCTGCTTAGTGCATCCATATGAGAGCTAACAAACTCATTGACTATTAATACACAGACACTAATTGTGATTTAAAAAGCCACAAATGTGGGAAATTAACTTTTAATTGCCATTTTAATCTGTGTGTGCCACCTTCTGTGCCTGTACCAAGGCCAAACATTCCAGGGTATGTAAACTTTTGATCAGGGCCATTTGGGTGATTTCTGTTATCATTATGATCTAAAAAGTATCCAAAATACTATGTGATAATAAATCGCTTCATGTGATTGCTATCCTTAAATAAAATAATTTTTTTGGGCATGATCAGTCATATTTTCAATATTAATGCCAAAATTTCTGCCAGGGTATGCAAACTTTTAAGCAAAACGGTATCTTTTCTGTTAACCATAGGATAGACAGCCCTTAGTCTGGGATCTGAGAGGTACACTGTCACACAAAAAGGACTTGTTATGCCTCACAGTTAATAAAATGGAAATGTACCAAGCCTGTGGCTGATTTGAAGTGATACAAATGAATTCCTGTTACCACAGGTGAAGTTGGGATAGCACCCTGTTGAGCTAACTATTAGACTGGTACATCTCATGATGAAACACAAAGTGGCATATACAGTGCCTTGCAAAAGTATTTACCCCCTTGGCATTTTTCATGTTTTGTTGCCTCACAAACTGGAATTAACATGGATTGCTTGAGGATTTGCATTATTTAATTTATAGAACATGCCCACATCTTTGAAGATTTTAAATTTTTTATTGTGAAGCAAACAACAAATAGAACAAAATAAAACAGAAAATGTCAATGTGCATAACTATTCCCCCCCCCAAAGTCAATACTTTGTAGAGCCACCTTTTGCAGCTATCAAAGCTCCAAGTCACTTTGGATAAGTCTCTATGAGCTTGCCACATCTTACCACTGGGATTTTTGCCCATTCCTCCTTGCAAAACTGCTCCAGCTCCTTCAAGTTGGATGGTTTGCACTTGTGAACAGCAATCTTTAAGTCTGACCACAGATTTTCTATTGGATTGAGGTCTGGGCTTTGACTAGGCCATTCCAACACATTTACATGTTTCCCCTTAAACCACTCAAGTGTTGCTTTAGCAGTGTGTCTGGGGTCATTGTCCTACTGGAACGTGAACCTCCATCCTTGCCTCAAATCACACACAGAGTGGTACAGGTTTTGCTCAAGAATATCCCTGTATTTAGCACCATCCATATTTACCTCAACTCTGATTAGTTTCCCAGTCCCGACTGCTGAAAAATATCCCCACAGCATGATGCTGCCACCACCATGTTTCATTGTGGGGATGGTGTTCTTTGGGTGATATGATGTGTTGGGTTTGCGCCAAACATAGTGTTTTCTTTGATGGCAAAAAAGTACAATTTTAGTCTCATCAGACCAGAGCACCTTCCTCCATAGATTCTGGAAGTCTTCCACATGGCTTTTTCGCAAATTCAAAATGCGCCATTTTGTTTTTTGTTGAAAGTAATGTCTTTCTTCTGGCCACTCTGCCATAAAGCCCAACTCTATGTAGCATACGGCTTATTGTTGTCCTATGTATAGATACTCCAGTCTCTGCTGTGGAACTCTGCAGCTCATCCAAGGTTACCTTAGGTCTCTGTGCTGCCTCTGTGCTGTTGCGCCATTGTTCTTTCCATTTGGTTATGATAGATTTGATGGTGCTCCTAGGGATCATCAACGATTTGGATATTTTTTTTATAACCTATCCCTACTTCTCAACAACATTGATTTTTCCCACGGATTTTGGCCGAAACTTGTGTTGCATACACACGGTCGAACGTTCCAAACGAGGTGACATACAAAATGTACGACGGGACTACGTAGAGGCCAGTAGCCAATAGCTTTAGTCTCCAAATTTCTTCTGAACATGCGTGGCACTTTGTGTGTCGGAATTCTCTACACACGATCGGAAAAAGTCTGATCGGATTTTGTTGTCGGAAAATTTTAGATCATGCTCTCAAAAAAGTCCGCTAGAGCCCACACACGATCGGATTTTCCAACAACATAATCCGATCTGACTTTTTCCATCTGAATATCTGACCGTGTATACAGGGCTTTAGTCTTCATGGCAGTGTTTGGTTAGTGGTGCCTCTTGCTTAGGTATTGCAGCCTCTGGGGCCTTTCAAAAAGGTGTGTATATGTAATGACAGATCATGTGACACTTAGATTGCACACAGGTGGACATCATTTCCCTAATATGTGACTTCTGAAGGTAATTGGTTGCCCCAGAACTTTTTATGGGCTTCATAACAAAGGAGGTGAATACATACGCACATGCCAATTATCAGTTTTTTATTTCTGAAAAATTGTTTTATGTATATATTTTTCAAATTTTACTTCACCAACTTAGAGTATTGTGTTCTGATTCATCACATATAATTCATAATAAAAAAATAAAAAAAAAAACATTGAACTAAAGGCTGTAATGTAACAACATAGGTAAGAAGCCAAGGGGGTGAATACTTTTGCAAGGCACTGTGTATTATCCAGAAGAAGAAACTCCTGAGCAAACCTGGTTGAGTTGGGGCAGCTGGCAGACAGGGGAAGAGGTCTCCCTCTTGCCAGAGAGGAGCTTACCCTCTCTGTGTAGCATGCAGCAAGTTACCTATGCCCTGATGTCACATGGGCCTCAAGTACAGGGGCGGGCTGGGCCGGGGGGCAGGGATGCAAATGCCCCCTGGGCCGCTCTGATTCCCCAGAAAAAAGGCTGATGTGTTGCCAGCGCCGCGGTGCACATCGCATGTGCAGTTCCGCAGTTGGCCGAGTGTTACTGCTGGTGCCGTTGATAGGGCAGTACAACCGCATCAGGTGGCAGCTATATAGTCCATGTCTGCCCCCCCCCATTGGACATACCACCAGCCGCCGCTGTCACAGGATCCACAAGGCAGCGGCGCTGACACTGACAAGCTAGGTGAAAGCAAAGCATAGCCTTCAGCTGCGGGGGATTTCCTCCCCCTCCCTCTCCTCTTCACACAGACAATGTCTTTCGTCCGCTCTCTTCCTTTGCTCATTGGCCGTGGCCAGAGCCAATGAGAGGGAGGAGTCAGAGCAGGAGAGGATCATGGGACATGTAGTCCCGAGTACCAGTGGAAAAATGGTGATTGCCTGGGAATTGACTGTAGCCCGCAGCATGCACAGGGGGAGGGGAGAGAACACCAGGAGGCTGCAAAGAACATCAAGGGAGATAAGAGGGCATCATGAAGCGGTGAGTACGAGTTGGAGGGAGCCTGAGAGGGAAGAATTATTTCCCTTTTCCCTGCTGGGAAGACACTGCAGCTGAGCAAGGTAATGACCCTTTCCTGGAAGCAGCAACATGGTCAGTCACAGGTTACTTGTTGCAGACCCCCCCCCCCCCATCTACTGTGTGGGGCAACAATACAAATGTGGCAGCCCATGCATTGTGGGCACCGCCCCCCAAAATCCCTGCTGCCGCCACTCATCCATGCGCACGACCCCTTTCAGGATGTCGGGTGCATGGATTCCAATGTTTTTTTTTTTTTTTAAGCACCTGACTAGAGCCAGAGGCTGACCGGAGTGAACTGTCAGGGCAGTCCCCCTGTCAGAACACAAAATAACAGCAGGGGAGATTGCTGTACTAACATTGGATCGTTAGTACAGCGGCTCCAACCGGAGCTGTCTGTTTTTTTCCATTCAACTCACTGAGTTGAGCAGAAAAATAAACTAGTGGTGTGTACAAGGCTTTACTATGTTGATATGGGAATCAAGCGATTTTCTTGAGGAGTGGTCTATCTGTGCAGACAATTGGAGCAGTCTCTCTCTCTCTGTAGGGAAATGTGGAGTGGGGTCTCTCTCTCTCTGTAGGGAAATGTGGAGTGGGGTCTCTCTCTGTGCAGGGAAATGTGGAGTGGGGTCTCTCTCTGTAGGGAAATATGGAGCGGGGTCTCTCTCTGTAGAGAAATGTGGAGCGGGGTCTCTCTCTGTAGGGAAATGTGGAGCGGGTCTCTCTCTGTGCAGGGAAATGTGGAGCGGGGTCTCTCTCTGTGCAGGGAAATGTGGAGTGGGGTCTCTCTCTGTAGGGAAATGTCTAGCGGGTCTCTCTCTGTAGGGAAATGTGGAGTGGGGTCTCTCTCTGTAGGGAAATATGGAGCGGGGTCTCTCTCTGTAGGGAAATGTGGAGCGGGGTCTCTCTCTGTAGGGAAATGTGGAGCGGGTCTCTCTCTGTGCAGGGAAACGTGGAGTGGGGTCTCTCTCTGTGCAGGGAAATGTGGAGTGGGGTCTCTCTCTGTGTAGGGAAATGTGGAGCGGGGTCTCTCTCTGTAGGGAAATGTGGAGCGGGTCTCTCTCTGTGCAGGGAAATGTGGAGTGGGGTCTCTCTCTGTAGGGAAATATGGAGAGGGGTCTCTCTCTGTAGGGAAATGTGGAGCGGGGTCTCTCTCTGTGCAGGGAAATGTGAAGTGGGGTCTCTCTCTGTGCAGGGAAATGTGGAGTAGGGTCTCTCTCTGTAGGGAAATGTGGAGTGGGGTCTCTCTCTGTAGGGAAATGTGGAGTGGGGTCTCTCTCTGTTAAGAAATATGGAGCGGGGTCTCTCTCTGTGCAGGGAAATGTGGAGCGGGGTCTCTCTCTGTGTAGGGAAATGTGGAGTGGGGTCTCTCTCTGTAGGGAAATGTGAAGTGGGGTCTCTCTCTGTAGGGAAATGTGGAGTTGGGTCTCTCTCTGTAGGGAAATGTGGAGTGGGGTCTCTCTCTCTGTAGGGAAATATGGAGCAGGGTCTCTCTCTGTAGGGAAATGTGGAGTGGGGTCTCTCTCTGTGTAGGGAAATGTGGAGCGGGGTCTCTCTCTGTGTAGGGAAATGTGGAGTGGGGTCTCTCTCTGTGTAGGGAAATGTGGAGTGGGGTCTCTCTCTGTGTAGGGAAATGTGGAGTGGGGTCTCTCTCTGTGTAGGGAAATGTGGAGCGGGGTCTCTCTCTGTTCAGGGAAATGTGGAGCGGGGTCTCTCTCTGTTCAGGGAAATGTGGAGTGGGGTCTCTCTCTGTTCAGGGAAATGTGGAGCGGGGTCTCTCTCTGTGTAGGAAAATGTGGAGCGGGGTCTCTCTCTGTGCAGGGAAATGTGAAGTGGGGTCTCTCTCTGTGCAGGGAAATGTGGAGTGGGGTCTCTCTCTGTAGGGAAATGTGGAGTGGGGTCTCTCTCTGTAGGGAAATATGAAGCGGGGTCTCTCTCTGTGCAGGGAAATGTGGAGCGGGGTCTCTCTCTGTGTAGGGAAATGTGGAGTGGGGTCTCTCTCTGTAGGGAAATGTGAAGTGGGGTCTCTCTCTGTAGGGAAATGTGGAGTCGGGTCTCTCTCTGTAGGGAAATGTGGAGCGGGGTCTCTCTCTCTGTAGGGAAATATGGAGCGGGGTCTCTCTCTGTAGGGAAATGTGGAGCGGGGTCTCTCTCTGTGTAGGGAAATGTGGAGTGGGGTCTCTCTCTGTGTAGGGAAATGTGGAGTGGGGTCTCTCTCTGTGTAGGGAAATGTGGAGTGGGGTCTCTCTCTGTAGGGAAATGTGGAGTGGGGTCTCTCTCTGTGCAGGGAAATGTGGAGCGGGGTCTCTCTCTGTGTAGGGAAATGTGGAGTGGGGTCTCTCTCTGTAGGGAAATGTGGAGTGGGGTCTCTCTCTGTGCAGGGAAATGTGGAGCGGGGGTCTCTCTCTGTGTAGGGAAATGTGGAGTGGGGTCTCTCTCTGTAGTGAAATATGGAGCGGGGTCTCTCTCTGTGCAGGGAAATGTGGAGCGGGGTCTCTCTCTGTTCAGGGAAATGTGGAGAGGGGTCTCTCTCTGTGTAGGTAAATGTGGAGTGGGGTCTCTCTCTGTTCAGGGAAATGTGGAGCGGGGTCTCTCTCTGTTCAGGGAAATGTGGAGCGGGGTCTCTCTCTGTTCAGGGAAATGTGGAGCGGGGTCTCTCTCTGTTCAGGGAAATGTGGAGCGGGGTCTCTCTCTGTTCAGGGAAATGTGGAGCGGGGTCTCTCTCTGTTCAGGGAAATGTGGAGCGGGGTCTCTCTCTGTGTAGGAAAATGTGGAGCGGGGTCTCTCTCTGTGCAGGGAAATGTGGAGCGGGGTCCCTCTCTGTGTAGGAAAATGTGGAGCGGGGTCTCTCTCTGTGTAGGAAAATGTGGAGCGGGGTCTCTCTCGGTGTGGCATAGCTTTACTTACAGATTGACTTGGCCGGCCGAGACCCATTTGTTCCACTACTGGCCTCTATCGCCTGCACTGGTTGCTAGGATAGCCTGGCATCTAGCAACCAGCAATGTCACGATCCAGAGGTGGAAAGCGAGGCTGAGGCCACAGCATTTAGAGCAGAGGAGGATCCTCTGCCTCCTCCACGCCTATTACTGTTTGGCTCCACCCACCTCCTCCCTCCATCTTCTCCTGTGCGTCGACATGCACTTCGGAGCCTGCCTGATGGAAGGGAACTGTCCCTGACTGTGCCAGGACCACCTCTACAGATTTAACCTGCTTGAGGTGAGGTTGGGAGCAGTGAATGAATTACCGTAGAACATATGTGTAATGTGGAGCATGCGTGTCATGGGAGCATGAGCTGGCAGCAGAGGAGGCGGTCACATCATTAGACCTCAGCCAGGGGTCATGCTGGGACATGCAGTCCTTACTTTAAGGGATGTGACACCCCAAAAGTGAAGGACTACAGGTCCCAGCATGAACCCCTCAGAGCTCAGAATGTGTCACACACCCCTGCCCCCCTCCCCATCTAGTGAAGGACTGCAGGTCCCACTGTCCCAGCTTAAACCCCTCAAAACGTGTCCCCCTGGCCCTTAAACTAGTGAAGGACTACATGTCATAGCATGAACCCCTCAGCTGAGGATATGTGACTTCCCCCCAACTAGTGAAGGACTACAGGTCACAGCATGAACCCGTGGGATCTAAGGGGCCACATCCTTAAATCTCAGGGGTTCATGCTGGGACTTGTTTTAGTCCTTCACTTTTGAGGATATGACCCCCAAAGTGAAGGACTACAGGTCCCAGCATGAACCCCTCAGCGCTCAGGACTTGTAGTCCTTCAGTAATTGCAGAGGGATTCATACAGAGACTTGTTTGCACTTTAGTTCCTGGAGGCCATGGTGGTACAAGTCCCACAAGGGCCCTGGAGGGCCACATTGTCCTCCTTGCCACTCACCCAACTTTATGATAATGTAAAACCTGTTTTCCCTTATCTACCACTTTTCCACTACCGGCTCTATGGGCCACTTGACTGGACTTGCCCCCCAGGCCTAAGGCTGCCAGCCCTCCCCTGCTCAAGTATTTGTTAGACTGTCTGAACACTATCCTGTAACCATGTAGAAGACATTAGGCCTTATGCACAAACTGTCCCCAGCTAAAGAAGGGTCGCTGCTAAGGATGACCAGGAGTATGGTGAGTAATGGGCCTAGAACCCACCATATGTTCACAAGTGTAGCAGAAATTGAGATCTGGAGTTCTGCGTGAGCTGTTGATTATTAGGCTTCATGCACACAGGATGTCAAAAATGCCACTTTTACAGATTTATTTTTTTCCTGTCTTTAAATGCCCCTCTATATTAGCCGATGTGTCCATGAACATATTTGTACCCATTTACATGCCTTTAGAGACAGAAAACAAAACACACCACTAGCACATTCAGGAGAGGAGTAAAAACACCAATCGAATGTAAACACTAGCAGGCACGTCCATGTGTTTATGTGTTAATGCATTCTAATAGCCAGAATATTGCCATTAGAATGCATTAACGCCGAACATACATAAATGCGAATGCAATACACAGCTTTGGGGGGGGGGGGGTGTTCAGCTGTGTTGCTCCCCTGGAGTAAGTAAGTAAAGTAAAGTGCCTAAGTAAAGTCACTGGAGCTTAATGTGTCATTAAACCCAAAAGCATACATTTATTATATTGCAGCTTAGATGTGATGGCTAGATTTGTTTTCTTCTTTATGTTTTCTTTTCACTCATTTTCACCTGGTGACATGGCCAGTAAGTCTTCTGTTTTAAAAAAAAAAAAAATAGCAGTATAATGCCCCGTACACACGATCGGAAATTCCACTAGAAAAAGTCTGGTGAGAGCTTTTGGTTGGAAAATGCGATCGTGTGTATGCTCCATCGGACTTTTGCTGGCGGAATTTCGCCTAGCAAAAGATTGAGAGCATGTTTTCAATTTTCCAGTCAGAAAAAGTTCTGATCGGAAATTCCGATCATCTGTACAAATTCCGACACGCAAAATTCCTACGCATGCGCAGAAACAATTTGATGCATGCTCGGAAGCATCAAACTTAATTTTCTCGGCTTGTCATAGTGTTGTACATCACCGCGTTCTTGACGGTTGAAAGTTCAGATAACTTTTGTGTGACCGTGTGTATGCAAGCCAAGCTTGAGCAGAATTCCGTCGGAAAAAACATCCAAGTTTTTTCAGACGGAAAATCCGCTTGTGTGTACGGGGCATTAGAGATGGGGCAAACCATTTACCGCTGATAGGGGTGCTTACAATGATCAGCTTTTATTTATTTATGTAAAACCTTTATCCCAAAAGAAAAAAAAATGTTGCTCTAACTGCTTATACAGTGTGAGCTGGAGATCAGCTTCAATTTGTTAGTGTATTTAAATTTGCTACTACACTTAACACTCCTCTCCTCCCAGACTGAAGATGCTGCTGTCCAAAGGTGACCCTGTTCTCCTTCACCCAGAGTGGGGGTACTCTAATGCCCCATACACACGGTCGTAAATTCCGATGGAAAAAGTCTGATCCAATTATGTTGTCGGAAAATTTGATCGTGTGTGGGCTCTATCGGGCGACGGAAAAAATTTGAGAGCAGGATCTCAAATTTTTCGACAACAAAATCCGATCTGACTTTTTCCAATCGTGTGTAGGGAATTCCGACAGACAAAGTGCCATGCATGCTCAGATCAAATTACGAGACCAAAGCTATTGGCTACTAGCCTCTACGTAGTTCTGTAGTACGTAACGAACATCACCACGTTCGGAACGATCAGATTTTCTGACAACTTTGTCTGACCGTGTGTATGCAACACCAGTATCGGACAAAATCCGTCTGAAAAAATCGGATGGATTTTGTGGTCGGAATTTCCGACCGTGTGTACGGGGGCTTATACAGGAGTGGTGTTATTGGCCAGATCACTGGGTGAAAACAGGGGAAAAATCCTAAAAGATTTAACTAATTCAACCAACACATCTAATAATTGGTAAGCTACAGTATGATATATATACAGTGGCTTGCAAAAGTATTCGGCCCCCTTGAACTTTTCAGCCTTTTGCCACATTTCAGGCTTCAAACATAAAGATATAAAATTTTAATTTTTTGTGAAGAATCACCAACAAGTGGGACACAATTGTGAAGTGGAACGAAATCTATTGGATATTTTAAACTTTTTTAGCAAATAAAAAACTGAAAAGTGGTGCGTGCAAAATTATTCGGCCCCTTTACTTTCAGTGCAGCAAACTCCAGAAGTTCAGCAAGGATCTCTGAATGATCCAATGTTGTCCTAAATGACTGATGGATTTGGATACAAAAAGATTTCCCAAGCTTTAAACATCCCAAGGAGCACTGTTCAAGTGATCATTTTGAAATGGAAGGAGTATCAGACCACTGCAAATCTACCAAGACCTGGCTGTCCCTCTAAACTTTCAGCTCAGACAAGGAGAAGACTGATCAGAGATGCAGCCAAGAGGCCCATGATCACTCTGGATGAACTGCAGAGAACTACAACTGAGGTGGGAGAGTCTGTCCATAGGACAACAATCAGTCGTATACTGCACAAATCTGGCCTTTATGGAAGAGTGGCAAGAAGAAAGCCATTTCTCAAAGATATCCATAAAAAGTCTCGTCTAAAGTTTGCCACAAGCCACCTGGGAGACACACCAAACATGTGGAAGAAGGTGCTCTGGTCCGATGAAACCAAAATCGAACTTTTTGGCCACAATGCAAAACGATATGTTTGGCGTAAAAGCAACACAGCTCATCACCCTCAACACACCATCCCCACTGTCAAACATGGTGGTGGCAGCATCATGGTTTGGGCCTGCTTTTCTTCAGCAGGGACAGGGAAGATGGTTAAAATTGAGGGGAAGATGGATGCAGCCAAATACAGGACCATTCTGGATGAAAACCTGTTGGAGTCTGCAAAAGACCTGAAACTGGGACGGAGATTTTTCTTCCAACAAGACAATGATCCCAAACATACAGCAAAATCTACAAAGGAATGGTTCACAAATAAACGTATCCAGGTGTTAGAATGGCCAAGTCAAAGTCCAGACCTGAATCCAATCGAGAATCTGTGGAAAGAACTCAAAACTGCTGTTCACAAACGCTCTCCATCCAACCTCACTGAGCTCGAGCTGTGTTGCAAGGAAGAATGGGCAATAATTTCAGTCTCTCGATGTGCAAAACTGATAGAGACATACCCGAAGCGACTTGCAGCTGTAATCGCAGCAAAAGGTGGCTCTACAAAGTATTAACGCAAGGGGGCCGAATAATGTTGCACGCCCCACTTTTCATTTTTTTATTAGTTAAAAAAGTTTCAAAAATCCAAAAGATTTCGTTCCACTTCACAATTGTGTCCCACTTGTTGGTGATTCTTCACAAAAAATAAAAATGTTATATCTTTATGTTTGAAGCCTGAGGCAGAAGGTTGAAAAGTTCAAGGGGGCCGAATACTTTCGCAAGCCACTGTATATATATATATATATATATATATATATATATATATATATATATATATATATATATCAATTTGTTTGTTTTGGGTTTAATACCGCTTTAAAGTGGAACTATAGGCAAAACATTATGGAGATTTCCCTTCACTTCCTGTCCCATAGCCAAACAGGAAGTGAGAGGACATGCCTGCAAATTAAGGGAATTCCTTGGGGTCTCCCAGGTCACCAGAACTAGTTTCCCCATTGGAAGTCTTCCCCTCTATTACTTTTATGGGGGACACAATTTGTGATTTTCTTTTACTTTCACTTTCAATGATAATGGTAAACAGGACAAATACAGAGGGGGGATCTTCTTTACAGGGGAAAGAACAGCAATAAAAACTGACAAGTGTTCTAATCGTCCTCCACTATATCCAAAATGATTTACAGTAGTTTTATTTTAAGGGTGGATTTTTATTAATAAAGGTATGGTATTTCTGAGTTTTTTGTAATTTTTGACAAGTCAGGAATTCATTTCTGCCGACTTGTAAAATTTCTGAAAGGTCCACTTTCTATTTAAACAATTACAGAGCTATAGCATGTTAACAAGGTATTTAATGTCATGTATATTTCTGCTTCTGTAGAACATATACGGTAGTTATTTCTCATCTCACCGCAGGCTTAACAGTATAACCTATAACTGAATGTTCTGAGTGAAACTTGTTCACTGGAACAATGGAATGCAATTTGGCCTGATTATACAGTTCAATATTTTAAACATTTTCAATGACCCGTCTAGAACTGGACCTTAGTCCTTTAAACATAGCAACTGATCTTCAATGTGTTCTCTCTATGGGCCTAATTTAGTTGAAAGTCTACCTTAACTTTAACAAGTAAATAAAATAAATGAATCAATATTATGCAATTAGGGAAGAAAAGAACGCACAAGAATGTGTATTCAATCAGCATAAATGTGATGTTATCTGCTAGGTGTGCATTACTTGAAAACAAACCAATTAATCATACTAAAGGCAGAAACTAGCCAATAAAATCACAGCTGCATCAAAATGTATCACTACAGTAATGTGTCTCCAGTGACCAGTCAACTGATCATACAGACAACAAAAAGAAAGGCAAGGAACAACAATACAGCTTCACTTGTATCGGGTGGCAAGATTGTAGTCCATTGTGCAGACATCCAAATTCAAAAGTAAAAGTAATTCTAATTGATTTCCATAAGTCACATTTCACACTTTTGATCATCATTATGTAGTGCTTAACCCTGTAGGATCCGCTGAGATAATGCCCAACTCTCCCACAATAATACAGAGGCTTCTACCTACAAGCACAGTTCCACGCACACCAGAAAAATACAGGCTCAGTCTAGGGGCTAAAGAGCTTGAACAGGAGAAGAGTTTAGGGTCACTGGATATGCTAAATGATAATATCGTTATCATAGTAACCTGACCAGTGGCGGCTAGTGCTCCATTTTTTTAATTTTTTTGGGGGGGGGGGGGGCAAACAAACTCTGCGCCCCAAGATCACCCTTTTTTAAGCCAATTAGAGCCCCTGGCTCTAACCACGTCCTTGGTTACCAAACTTGTAGAACTCTATGCGTCTTACGCATGAAGATTGGGGTCCGGGGTGCATAGAGATTAGGAGGGGGGCACCCCTTATGGATGGACCACAGCTGAACCTATCACACAAGTTGATGTACGGACATCCCTACTGTCTCGTACACGCGATCGGATTTTCCACAGACAAAACCTCTGAAGGCATGTGCCTGGATTTTGTCTTGCATACAAACGGCAAGGAATTGTTGGCCAACAAACACGAACATAGTGACATACTACGTGGTTTTTCAGATCTTTAGTGCCACCCGTTGGACTCCTTCTGCTAATTTTGTGTTAGTAGAAGTTTGGTGAGTGTTGATTTGCACTTTTTATTTTGTTCCTGAACGGCCGTTCGTCAACCAGACATGTTGCGGAATCGGAGGAGATAACGTGTTATTTATTATTGGCCTTGGAGTTATTGCTTTGACCCAAGTCCAGTCCAGGAACAGGAGGAAGAGGATTTCTTTTACCAAAAATTGGTTGCTTTATTAATCGTGACCAATTATGTCATATGCCTTTGCTGTAGGAGCTCCAGGAGAATAATCCGGACGATTTTCTGAATTATCTCCAGATGATGGACCCCTGCTTTCACCAACTCTTGGCATTGTTGACCCCTATATTAGAAACAGGACACATGCATGAGGCTTTTATTTTATTTTTTGTTTGAATAATGATTTGATTTGGTATATTTTCTATATTTTTGGTTAGGTTCTATTGGCAGATGGCATGTCTAATTGTATTTGTTTTCTTTTTTTAATGCACAATAAAAAAAAATTGTGTAGAATAATACTTGGCTATGTGTTTTACTTCAAATGACAGTTTGGGAGTAGGCAGTTACATTTTAAAAAATACAATGTAAAATTA
>CM053035.1:158947228-159056330 GCA_028564925.1 Lithobates sylvaticus | reverse complement strand
CGCTGTATAAATGTCAATGGTCCCAAAAGAGTGTCAAAAGTGTCCGATCTGTCACAGTCTCGATAAAAATCACAGATCCCCGCCATTACTAGTAAAAAAAAAAAAAATGCCATAAATATAGCCTCTATTTTTTAGCCCCTATAACTTTTGCGCAAACCAATGAATATACCCTTATTGCAATTTTTTTACCAAAAATATGTGGAAGTCTACATATTGGCCTAAACTGAGGAAGAAATTCGTTTTTTAAAAAGAGAAATTGTCAAAAACTGTCTATTGTGATTTTTACTTTTTGACACTTTTTTGTGTACAATGTACCCGATACCAATTCACATAGGGGGGTAGGATCTGGGGGTACCCTTGTTAAAGGGGGCTTCCAGATTCTGATAAGCGCCCCACCTGTAGACCCCAACAACCAATGGCTAGGGTTGCTGGGAAGAGGCTCTTGTCCCCATCAACATAGGGGACCCCATAGCACCCTCCCCATGTTGAGGGCATGTGGCCTGGTATGGTTCAGGAGGGTGGGGGCGCTCACTCATCCCTCCCCCTATCCTACCTCCAGGCTGCATGCTCGGATAAGGGTCTGGTGTGAATTTTGAGGGGGACCCCACGCCAATTTTTTAAAATATTTTGGCGTGGGAGCCGGCAATATATTACAGCCGCAAGCAAGTTTAAATTACATTTGACAAAATTACATGTTGCTGCGGCACTGTTCTACACATCGCACAGATGTGCCACTTTACAGGCAGACTGAGGGGACCCTAGGCACTATATTTAAAAGAATATTTAATTTTTATTGTTTCACTTTAAACATTAAAATCACTGCTCCTAAAAAAAACAGTTGTTTTAAAAACTTTTTTTGCATTGATACATGTCCCCTGGGGCAGTACCCAGGTCCCCATACACTTTTTATGAAATAACTTGCATATAAGCCTTTACAATTAGCACTTTTGATTTTTCATGTTCGTGCCCCATAGACTTTACCGGTGTTCGTGTGTTCTGCCAAATTTTTTGCCTGTTTGCATGTTCTGCTGCGAACCGAACAGGAGGGTGTTCGGCTCATCCCTATCTGTAAGCTACGGCTTTCCAACCCCAGGAACCTTGGGAGTAGTAGTACGTGTCTGGGAGGAGGAAGTTCCAGATGCTGTCATCCTGAGTGACCCTGAGGAGTCTGCTTCTCAAGCCTCAGGAAATTTGAGGAACCTGGGAGAAGCTCAGTGCTCATGCACATCGCTGGATCAGGAGGGAGCTCAGGTGAGTATTAGCAGGGGCTGGGGGGGGGGGGCTGCACTCAGAAGGTTTTTTACCTTCATGCAAAGAATGCATGAAGGTAAAAAACCTTGCGACTTTAAAACCACTTTAACCACTTGACAACCACCCACTGCAGATGGTTGACTCTATTGCGCAAAACAACGTATCCGTACGTCATTTTGTGCAATAGCCACTGGGGGCGTGTGTGCTGATTGGACACAGGGGATGCCATCAGCGGGTCTGGCAGACCCGATATCCGCCGGCTACGCGCGATCCTTCCTGGGAGAGACAGAATGGTGATTTCCCTATGTAAACAAGGCAGATCACTGTTCTGGCAGGGGAGAAGATGGAGATCTTGTGTTCCTGCTAAGCAGAAACACTGATCTCTGTCTTCACCCAGTCAGAGCAAACCCGACATAGTTAGCAAGCACTGCCTAAGGGCACACTTAACCCTTTGATTGCCCCTGGTGTTAACCCCTTCCCTACCAGTGTCAGTACAGTAACAGTGCATATTTTAGCACTGATTACTGTAATAATGTCACTGGTACCCAAAAAAGTATCAAGAATGTCAGTTAGGTGTCCGATTTGTCCGCCGCAATGTCGCAGTCCCGCTAAAAATCGCTGATCGCTGCCATTAGTAGTAAAAAAAAAAAAGTAATAAATAGAAAATCCAATAAAAATATCCCATAGTTTGTAGACGCTATAACTTTGCAAAACAATCAATATACGCTGATTGTTTTTGGTTTTTTTACCAAAAATATGAAGCTGAATACATATTGGCCTAAATTGATGAAGAAATTAGATTTTTTAAAACATTTTATTGGATATATATTATAGCAGAATGTAAAAAATATAGTATTTTTTTTAAAATTGTCTGTCTCCGTTTATAGCACAAAAAATAAAAACTGCAGAGGTGATAAAAAATAAAAATGCCATAAAAATATCCCATAGTTGGTAGACGCTATAACTTTTGTGCAAACCAATCAATATATGCTGATTGTTTTTTTTTTTTTTAACAAAACTTTTTAATGGATATGTATCATAGCATAAAGTAAAAAAAAAAAAAAAAAGTTTTCTCTTAAAAAGCGCGTAAGGCTGGCCATATACACATAGGGGTTGATTTACTAAAACTGGAAATTGCAAAATCTGGTGCAGCTCTGCATGGAAACCATTCAGCTTTTATTTTTTTTTGTCAAAGCTTAGAGGAGGTCCACCTGAAAATTGCAGCCGCTGACTTTTAATAAATAGACACTTACCTGTTCCAGGTTCCAGCGATGTCGGCAGAAGATGACGAGCTCGTCTCTCGGCTGCCCCCGCCGCCATCCTCTGTCAGGGAATCAGGAAGTGAATCTTGTGGCTTCACTGCCCGGTTCCCTACTGCGCATGCGCGAGTCGCGCTGCGCATCTTTATTGGTCCCCGTTGTGTCCTGGGAACTGTGTTTCTCAAGACACAACGGGGCATCTTCGGATATGGGTGGGCCAGCTTCGGCTAGCTAGTCCCGGAAGTGGGTGCAGATACCTGTATTATACAGGTATCTGCACCCCCTGAAAGGTGCCAATTGTGGCACCGGAGGGGGGGAGGAATCCGATAAGCGGAAGTTCCACTTTAGGGTGGAGCTCCGCTTTAACCACTTCAGCCCTGGAGGGTTTACCCCCTTAATTACCAGGCTATTTTTGCGATACGGCACTGCGTTACTTTAATTGACAATTGCACGGCCATGTGACACTGTACCCAAATAAAATTGATGTCCTTTTTTTCCTACAAATAGAGATTTCTTTTGGTGGTATTTTATCACCTCTGCAGTTTTTATTTTTTGTGCTATAAACAAAAAAAAAAATATAAAAAAACTATATTTTTGTTTCAGATTTCATTTATCTCACATCAGATTTTCAGTGTCATATTCAAATATTCTATTAAAGCGGTTCTGCACACAATAATTTATTTTTTTTTCTTCTCCTGTTACAACTAATTTCAGTATAAGTTTAAACTCACTTTTTTGATGTTTGTCCTGTATCCATGTCCGTTTGCTGATCCGATCTGCACTTTAAAAAAGCAAACCATGGAATTTCCATTTTGCTTGTGGGCATTTGAAGCCCACAAGCAATCACTTCCTTGTTCCCATTTCTTAATATCTACCAGCATGCCTTGCTGGTTCCCGCACATGCGCACTGACAACAGCGCCGATCAGCGTAAATAACTATGTTGCCATAACAACGGGTGACGTCCGTGAAATCACGCGAGATTTCACGTCGGATGTCCGCACTGACTCCTGGGATGAATGACACCAGATACCAGGAGACATTGCGGCAACTCAAGGAAAGTGATGTGGATACCCGCACAGACCCCGCCCACAGCCGCAGACACAGATGGATGTGTGGAGAGAACGGGCTGAAATTCTAAGGTAACATATAAAAGAATAATAATAAAAAAAAACGTTATTTACCACTATTTAGATGCTATGGAATATAATGACCTAATGTTAAATTATTGTGCGCAGATCCGCTTTAAATGTACATTTACTTACAAAGTGCTTTATGTTGGTCAAATCTGCGTGCTTGTTGTTTCTATAATCGGTGACCTGTTTGAATATTTTTTTAGCCAGTACTTATGTATTTGTACATCTATTGTGGAGTTCATAACGATGAAACAGCATTCTCTGAGAGGGGGGGGGGGGACGTTTAGGTTTTAGAGAATTTTCTCTGCTTGCTTCCCAGTATGTATATGTAACCTGTAAAATAAAGAACACGTGCTCTGGCTGCCATATGGAAAAATCATTAAGACAGGCACAGAGGAATGTTTTCACAGAAACATTACCTTTTTCTATGTAATGCTGAGATGCCTTTATAGCAAAGTTTCTACCAGGTCATGCTGTGATAAACCATCTGTCTTGAAAAACTCATGGCGGGATACCTGTTCCAACCTAGACCACTCTGATGTAAATACCCCATTGCGTTTGCCTGAAATTAAAAAAATAAAATTTACGGAAAAGACCATTGCAGGATGGAAGGGCTCTGAGTTTCATATTAACTTTATTCTCTTTGTGTTCAATCTCTTTCCACTCCAGATTTTTTTATTATAAATACATCTTGGCTTCTTGATGAGATTTTGATTTTCGTGACATTTTTTCCTAAGGCTCTCTAAACTGTCAGTGATTATAAGTGTAATGAGGGAGTCAATTATCAAATTGAAAGATTGGCTGTTATAACATATTTTTGGTCCCTTGTTCACACTGGTGTACGGTATACAGGAAATATATCTTGGGATGACTAATGGGGTAAAATGCAGGGACCTGGAGGTTTGATTGCTGTGCAGATAGTGATAGAATACACGTCTGAGACCCTGGAACTGAAAAAAATGATAACACTGTGTTACTGATCATGTGCTGTAGAGAATATTGTGGATAACTGGACCCTAAGTACTAAAAGTGAGCTACAGGAAAACAGAAAAACATATACAGGGGGTCCCCGAGTTACAAACTCGTTAGGGACTGCCCGCCTGTACGGAAGTCGGAAATGTTCGTAAGTCGGCCGCGCATGCGCAGACCGACAAATACGGACATTTCCGGACATTTCCGATGTTCCGTCTAATGCCGTTCTGCGCATGTGCGGCAAATTACGGACATTTCCGAAGTTTGCCGGCATTTTCCGAGGCTCCGTATGGCCGCGCATGCGCAGAACGGCCGGAAGACGGCGAAAAATGGCGGAGGGTCCCCGCAGCGCCCCGTTCGTAAGTAGGGGATGTTCGTAGGTCGGGCGTTTGTAAGTCGGGGACCCCCTGTATATGTGAGCTATTTTACCTATCAAAGGCTTTGCGTTTCCATTAATCCAGTTCTGAGATGTATACAGGTCTGCCATACAGCACAGTCTTGGTGGAAAGGGCAAAGGAACTGATCTTTCGCTGTTGTAATTTCACTTTCACTTACAGGTCCTCTCCCCGCTCCCAGTCTCTGAGTGGACAGTAAAAGGAGAATTAGTGCACTGATAACCTTATCTCTCTGTCACTCTGCTATCTTCTGCTAACAGCATGTTCATGATTAGATCATCTGTCCCGCTGGATAAGTATATACACTATATTACCAAAAGTATTGGGACACATGCCTTTACATGCACAGTTCAATTTTGGGCACCAGTTCTCAAAAATGATATCATGGAACTGGCGAAAGTGCAGAGAAGGGCAACCAAACTGATAAGAGGCATGGAGGAGCTCAGCTATGGGGAAAGATTAGAGGAAATGAATATATCCACTCTTGATAAGAGGAGATTAAGGGGGGATATGATCAACATGTACAAATATATAAGGGGTCCATATAGTGAACTTGGTGTTGAGTTATTCACTTTACAGTCAACACAGAGGACAAGGGGGCACTCTTTACGTCTAGAGGAAAAGAGATTTCATCTCCAAATACGGAAAGGTTTCTTCACAGTAAGAGCTGTGAAAATGTGGAATAGACTCCCTGCAGAGGTGGTTCTGGCCAGCGCAGTAGATTGCTTTAAGAAAGGCCTGGATTATTTCCTAAATGTACATAATATAACTGGGTACTAACATTTATAGTTATAGTTGATCCGGGGAAAATCCGATTGCCTCTCGGGGGATCAGGAAGAAATTTTTTCCCCTGCTTTAGCAAATTGGATCATGCTCTGCTGGGGTTTTTCGCCTTCCTCTGGATCAACTGTGGGTATAGAATTGGGTATATGGGATTGTATGATATTATTTTTTTTAATATTTTTTTTGTGGTTGAACTGGATAGACTTGTGTCTTTTTTTCAACCTGACTAACTATGTAACTATGTAACTATGAAGTTTAATGGCATCCTAGTCTTATGCCGCGTACACGCGATCGGACTATCTGGCAGAAAAAGTCAGACGGAATCTTTTCATCAGATATTCTGATTGTGTGTGTGCCCCATCAGACTTTTTTTTTCTCGAAAATTCTGACGAACCTAGAAATAGAACATGTTTTAAATATTTCCGACGGAACCAATTCCTATTGGGAAAACCGCTTGTCTGTATGCTGTTCCGAGTTCCCAAGTACGAGACGGCAGCTATTGGCTACTGGCTATTGAACTTCCTTTTTCTAGTCATGTCATACGTGTTGTACGTAACCAGACTTTGGTGTGATCGTGTGTAGGCAAGACAGTCAGGAACTCCATCGGGAACTCCGTCGGAAAAATCTTCAGAGTTTATTCCGATGGGAAAACCGGTCGTGTGTACGTGACATTAGTCCATAGGGTTTAATATTGAGTTGGCCCACCCTTTGCAGCTATAACAGCTTCAACTCTTCTGGAAAGGCTGTCCACAAGGTTTAGGAGTGTGTCTATGGGAATGTTTGACCATTCTTCCAGAAGCGCATTTGTGAGGTCAGGCACTGGTGTTGGACGAGAAGCCTTGGTTCGCAGTCTGCTCTCTAATTCATCCCAAAGGTGTATTATCGGGTTGAGGTCTGGACTCTGTGCAGGCCAATCAAGTTCCTCCACCTCAAACTCGCTCATCCATGTCTTTATGGACCTTGCTTTGTGCACTGATCCAAATTATTTGGTGGAGGGGGGATTATGGTGTGGGGTTGTTTCTCAGGGGTTGGGCTTGGCCCCTTAGTTCCAGTGAAGGGAACTCCTAAAGTGTCAGCATACCAAGACATTTTGGACAATTTCATGCTCCCAACTTTGTGGGAATAGTTTGGGGATGGGCCCTTCCTGTTCTAATGTGACTGCGCACCAGTGCACAAAACAAGGTCCATAAAGACATGGATGAGTGATTTTGGGGTGGAGGAATTCGACTGGCCTGCACCTGACCTCACCCAAAAGAACACCTTTGGGATGAATTAGCGCAGAGACTGTGAGCCAGGCTTTCTTGTCCAACACCAGTGCCTGACCTCACAAATGCGCTTCTGGAAGAATGGTCAAACATTCCCATAGACACACTCATAAACCTTGTGGACAGCCTTCCCAGAAGAGTTGAAGCTGTTATAAGCTGCAAAGGGTGGGCCAACTCAATATTGAACCCTACAGACTAAGACTGGGATGCCATTAAAAAGTTCATGTGCGTGTAAAGGCAAGCTTTCCAATACTTTTGGTAATGTAGTGTACTGTAGGTAGGTAAGTAGATTTACCCACTATGTTTTTCCATTTCCCTGATGAAGCTGATGAAGGTGAGGGCAAATCTTTCAATGTGGATATGTGGACACCTGTTCTGGTGTCGTCTAACGTTGTAGAGATTACTTCTTACTTACACATGCATCTTCTGGACAGGACGTGGAGGGAAATCTCCCCAATGGGACACCGACAGCAAAAAAAAGTTATTCCTTCTCTACTCTATCAAAAAATATTAAATACTGTTTTGGCTATACAATATTATATTATTAAATTATATATTATTTATATAGTGCCAACAGTATGTGTAGCGCCTTACAAAATAAAGGCAGACATTACAGTTACAATACAATTTAGTACAAGAGGAATCAGAGCGCCATGCTCGTTAGAAGTTACAATCGAAGACATGCACTTTAAGTTGACCACACATATTACAGTCTGATTGTACAATTTACCAAAGGCTATGAATTGCAAGGGGCTACCTAAATAATGCATTATATTTTTTTACAATAAATCTGTTGATAAATCGAAAAAATATTCACTCAGATTGTAACGTGTAGTCATCTTAACAATTTTCTAAAGAAAGTGTATTATTCTAAAGTATGTATATTGTATTTACTTTCATCTTTGAAGGTTTTTGAGTCTAAAGTTTGTGAGCTAAAAGGCACCAGAACTGAGAAGAGCCACATGGGGTAGCATTCATTTTTTGAGAGCTTTGCAGTTTTCCTTTAGTTGAGGCAAGAAAAGGGAAGAATCACCTCTTATACTTATACCACTCCTTCAAGAATACACCATGATTATTGATCAGATTTCACTTATTGTGGTAGCATACTGCTTTATATTCCATCACTACAGGACCATAGTTGCAGTAAACAATGTGTCCATGACAATAAAAGCTAGTGTTTATCATCACACAGCAGGTCTGTCCAGATGGAAAGTCATTTATATACTTGGCCAGCAGCCAGTAAATGCAGGAGCATTCAGACAAGGCAGGTGACGTTAAGCAAAACTAGCGGCAAAGAACCTTTTTAGCACTAATACTATAAAAATTATTTGGCTATTAAAGCCATAAAGATATTATTTTGTCATCAAGCACTCATATTGATACTGCAACTGTATAGTGGTTCTAATAAAAATGTGTGCTTTGCCTTGTCCTCCATTCCCTCACCCTCCTAATGCTCTAAAGAAGGGATCTCCAAACTACGGCCCTCCAGCTGTTGTGGAACTACATGCCCCATGAGGCATTGTAAAACTTTGACATTTACAGACATGACTAGGCATGATGGGAATTGTAGTTCCTAAACAACTGGAGGGCCGTAGTTTGGAAACTCCTGCTCTAAAGCACAGGTGTCAAACACAAGGCCCGTGGGCTGAATCCGTCCCTCCAGGCCATTTGCCTGATGCGGCCCACAATGAATCTGAGTTTGACACCCCTACTCTAAAGTATTCCACCCTCCCCAAATGCGAACCTTCTTCAAATCTAGGGCAGTGGCCTTCAGCAATGTTCACATTCCTTGAGGAGACGCTCTGCACTAGCCATGCCTGCTTAATGAAACCCCATAGTGGTCTGTTGGAGTCACTGCATTGCCTGTGCATACAAGATCTCTCCCTCTGATGGATGTTAACATTTTGGTGTGCCACAGCTGCAGAATGGAGGTAGTTGTGCAAATGTGGAGGGAACATTAGGTTAGGGGGACAAAAGGATACATGCTATTCATTTGACTCCTCAGCACTTACAAAACAGAAATATCAGTTTCTTATTTTTTTGAGGGACACAGGATTGTTAATCCATCCCCTGTATAAACCCTCTTCCACCCATCATGGCTCAGCTTTTTGGTGGTGTCCTAGGAGGTCAGCAGCCTTTTCCTCATAATTATTTTTTTTACACAATGTTGTTCTCTTCAATTAAGATATATTTTTAGACCATGGACCTTTTTCTTTGTTAACTTCAAGCAAGGTTCAAAATATACTGCTTGAGCTGGTCTCTTCTTAGCAGCTATCTGGATTGCTGTATCCTCAGCAATAGCTTTGGAAGCTATACGCAGACTCTGCTGGATTTAGCCTAGAGATCTGCACATGTACATAATACAGCTCATGGTCCACTGAAAAATTTCAAAAATATACACATATCCACACATTAGGGTGAGTTAGTGGGCATTTCCAGCACTAGTTTTGGTGCCAAGAGCCCTATTTAAAGCATAGCACAACCGAGGGGAGTTGCTGAGTAGAGATGGGCCCTGTTTGCAGCAGAACTCCCGAACAGGGAAAATGTTCTAACCCAAACGACAAACCCCATTGAATTCTATAGGAGCCAAACAGGAAAAATCTAAAGTGCCCATTTTGAAGGCTTATATGCAAGTAATTGGCCATCAAAGGGGTATCGGAGGCTGGGTACTGCCCTGGGGGACATGTATCAAAAAACAACATTTTAAAAACAATCTTTTTTTCAGGAGCAGTGATTTTAATTATGCTTAAAGTGCAACAATAAAAAAATAAAAACTCCTTTAAATATAGTGCCTCCTTAACCGCTTCAGCACCGGGCCATTTTACACCCTTCCTTACCAGAGCACTTTTTGAGATTCGGCACTGCGTCGCTTTAACTAACAATTGCGCGGTCGTGCGACGTTACACCCAAACAAAATTTACGTCCTTTTTTTCCTACAAATAGAGCTTTCTTTTGGTGGTATTTGATCACCTCTGCGGTTTTTATTTTTTGCGCTATAAACAAAAGAAGAGCGACAATTTTGAAAAAAAACACAATATTTTTTACTTTTTGCTATAATAAATATCCCATTTAAAAAAAAAAAATTTTTTTTTACTCAGTTTAGGCCGATACGTATTCTTCTACATATTTTTGGTAAAAAAATCGCAATAAGCGTATATAGATCGGTTTGCGCAAAAGTTATAGCGTCTACAAAATAGGGGATAGATTTATTGCATTTTTTTTTTTTACTAGTAATGGCGGCGATCTGCGATTTTTTTTTTCCGTGACTGCGACATTGCGCCGGACACTTCGGACACTTTTCACACATTTTTGGGACCATTCACATTTACACAGCGATCGTTGCTATAAAATTGCATTCATTACTGTGTAAATGTGACTGGCAGGGAAGGGGTTAACACTAGGGGGCGCTTCAGGGGTTTATGTGTTCCCTATAGGAGTGATTCTAACTGTGGGGGGAGGGGACTCACAAGGGGAGGAGACCGATCAGTGTTCCTCCGTACTGGGATCACATGATCGGTCTCCTCGCCACTGACAGGACGTGGAGCTGTGTGTTTACACACACAGCTCCACGGTCCCGCACGGTCCCGTTGTTTTAACGGGCAATCGAGGGTGCCCGGCGGACATCGCGGCCGCCGGGCACTCGCACCCGAGCGACGCCGCGGGCGCGCGCGCCCCCTTGGCAGCCGGGAATGGGAGGACGTCATATGACGCCCACCCAGGATGGGAGATCCACCTTGTGGGCGTCATATGACTATGGGCGGGTATTGAAGTGGTTAATGTGCCTGAAAGTCTGGCATCAGAAGGGCGCGGTGCCACCAGGTGACGTAGCTGAGTTGCCCTGCCCCTTGCCTATATAAGAAATGTCAAAGCACAGAGCGGGCATACAGCGGGGGGGCCTTCCAAGAGGGAAGAGCACTTTTTTCTTTATATTTTCCGGGCCCAGCGGGCATCGCAATTGACGATGGATTTACATCGAATTTTTTTATTTTTTAATAAAGGAGTTGTCAAAAACTGTTTCTTGTGGTTATTACTTTTTGACACTTTTTTGATGAATGGGTAGGGGTACCATATACCAGATACCCATTCACATAGGGGGGAGGGGCTGGGATCTGGGGGCCCACATGTTTCATGTTTATATGCTTATTCATTCTTTTTTTTATTTCTTTTTTTTAAGATTTTTTTATCACATTTATTTGAGAAAAGTGCTACACCATTTGATTATATAAATATAACCCACATATCAGATGATTTTGCAGTCCTGTGTTTCCCAATGGAAAAACAAATGCGGTAAGTACAAAAATGGTATTCTTACTCGAGCTAATCCTTTAACCCACTGCCATCCACAATATGAAGCATTCATTTTTTGAAGGATGTATCTGTGAATATAAATTACTTTTCTAGAGTTTTTAAACTAAGTAAACAAATTCATTATCTTGGAGCTGTTGGCTGTCATGAGGCCCATTAAGAACAAACACATATAATAACATAAATGTCATTTAACATCATCATATATCATTCTGCACAGCATTAAGTCTGTTAGGCTTTCAGCATGAACACATCATCTTTAAAGTTATTGGAGGTTCAACTAATAAATGTAAAACTCAAAATAACACTCAGATTGTGTACTGATGACGTAAGCCTGTTTTGTTTCAGCCACATATTTTACCTAAAGATTAAGGTAAGATTAACCTCATCCTCTCACTTCTCCTGCTGTTTCTCCTTACATGAATCATTAATGAGATGTAATCTGCGTGATAATCCATTGGCCACCCAAGGTTTCTGAACCATTACACATCACCTTATAATCCTTTCCAGCTAGAAATATTGTGTTAGCTGTAAAATGTTGCTGTAATGGTCTTAAATTTTGTGGCTGCTAAAAGCTCTGTGTTTATAGATGCTGTTTTGTGAGAAGCTACGGAAATGGAGAAGTGTTTTGCCATTAGGTGCCTTCTTTGAAGTTGATATATATGTGACACAGAGGTATTGATTGGCTGTGTAACAGTGATTTATAGTTCAGCGCTAAACACAGAGGTCAACTGGAGACTGAGTAAGCTTGTTGCTGAGAATTTATGAGACGTAATGATAGAGGTTAATCAAGAGGAGATCCTGTTTTTAATTGTATATGTATGATTTCATCTTCCTGCGGGTCACCTTTCCAGGAACATTCAGAGAAATGAAAGTTTAAGTCACCTCTTAAACTCAAAGACAAATAAAAATAATAACAAGCTTAGCCCATAGGGCAACACAAGGAGCCATGACCGCCATACACCTTCAAAACCAACCAACAATAACCTAATAATGGAAATAAATTTTAAAATCCCAAAATGGATATCTGTTCTTTTAAAACAGATTATTTATTTTTATTTATTACAGGTACTTATATAGCGCTGTCAATTTACGCAGCGTTTTACACATATATTGTATTTTTACATCAGTCCCGGCCCTCAAGGAGCTTACAATCTAAGGTCCCTAACTCACAGTCATACATACAGTATACTAGATTAGATTCCATTACTATGGCATTACTAAACTGACTATTTTTTTTTTTTTTATATATATCAAGGGGTACCAACTGACTTTGCAAGTATAAACCTATGCTTTGACAGACCTAGGCTAGTGTAAACATTTCTGGTCTGCATTCTGCACTGTAGGTTGCAGAGAACTACAAGCCTGCAGATCATGACTGTGGAAAAGGAAGGCATTAGGAATTTCTCTAGATGTGTATTCTGCTTTCCACAATTAGTTATCTCCAGTCAGTATGGATGAGAAATGGCAATAAAATGGAGACTAGGTAAAACTTTTATAAGCAGTTTGTTGTTATCAGGTGAATATGCCAATAGAGCAGCACAATTTTGATATCATAAACAAACTTATGGGCACACCACATTATCATGTCTAAGTTGTCCTTGTTTGGATTTTACAAAATAATGGCTTAAAGTAGTCCAAATATTATATCAAATTGATGCTGTGCGACCTTAAAACAGTAGTCTACCTAAACATATCAGGATAAAAATAAATAGCCCATCATGCTTGGCAAGGTCTGAGCCCTGTGTTGTCCAGCCTCTTCACCTGCTCCACATCTGTGCATGTTATGATAGTATCTCTGCTTCCAACAGAACAGGCATTTTAGTCTCATAGATCTGGAAGACAGATGCATCCAAAAGTTTTGTTTCAATAATAAATGTTTCTCGAGTCTCGGTTCCTGTGCCTGCGACTCTGCAAATAGCACCACAGACTTTGAAACACCTGACTCGGCGGGAAATATTTATTGCAGATGCTTATGCAGCACCCCAGTTGCAGCAGAGATATGAACAACAGTAATGACACAGCAAAGCGTTAAAAAATAGCAAGAAATGCACTGTAAATAGGTGAACATTAGCAAAGAATATACTGTGAAAATAAACAATTGGCTTAGAGAGCACCCCCACCTGAACCCTATATTGGGGAAATCTTAAAAGAGCTACACCATCATAACAGTCCAACAGGCTGTAATATACCGCCACTCTCTCTTCTGCTGGCCAACTCGTTTGGGTCCAACTCCTAGGTCGAAGCATTCAGAATAATGTCCCCTCAAGCACCAATAAAGTGCTGGCTTTGTAATACTTGCAGGCAACACTATACCTCTTTGCTAATGTGTATTGAGGTTTTAGCCAGTGGCCTCTTCTCAACTCCTGTGATCTCAGGATATATTATATAAGCCAGGGGACTTATACTGTACATTGTGTTGTCAACACCGTCTAGTGTGTAATTTGTTTATATTATGTAACCCTATCATTAAATGTGTATTGCGGATGGAACTACCTCTTTTGTGTAAGATCTCTCAAATCTAGATGTGTATATGTGCATACTAGTACAATGACTGAGATGTATGCACATAAACTAGTGAACAAAAGGCGACCTTGAAGGGCCGCAAATTTGGTGGTCTCTTTCAGCAATATCTCAATAAGTTGCAATATCTACAAAAGGCACACTAAGGAAGGGTTTTTCGTTTGAAGGCTAAAAAAGAACATTGGGTGCTCTATATGCTTAATATAGAAATGGGCTATAAGAAATAGCTAATAGCTGTGTTGTACAGTGTGTAATCAATAAGGAGCCTTCTGTTAATATACTGAGGGACACATAACTTAGTTGTATATGTCAAAAGCTAAATATAATATAGAATTTGTACATGAAGAGTCCAGATGCATGAGAATGAGATGAAAAGAGCTGTTGCCCATTGTTTCTATGTCAGATGATGTTTTAGCAGACAAAACACATGCTGTTATTTTCATATTGGATTTGACGATAAAGCCTTGACTATCAGATTTGATGTAAGTGTTCTACATTTTTTAATAAAGTTGCCAATTGTGGTTTTACACATGGTTTACTGGAATGCTTATAGTTATCGAGTGAGTGGCAATCGTGTCACATGGTGGTGAAGTGAGACCTTCCAAGCTGCCTCTGTAACCAATACATGCCTTATTGACTCAGTACTATGGTATCTGAGTCCATTAGATCCGGTAAGAACAATACCCTTCCTTGGTGGTGGATGCTCACTAATTGGTGTTATATATGGACTGTTATCATTACCACCCATAACTTTGATCACATTTGAACTTCTACAACCTCTTTGGACTTTCTTTGAGATATATGAATTATATATTTTTTTTTCTTTTACATTTTTTGCACATATGTTATGTGGTCTTGTGAGATTATCATTGTTTTACGTCACTTATTACTATTTAACCACTTCAGCCCCGGAAGGTTTTACCCACTTCCTGACCGGGCCATTTTTTGCGATACGGTGCTGCATTGCTTTAACTGACAATTGCATGGTCGGGCGACGCTATACCAAAATAATTTTTTTTTTTTTCCCCACAAATAGAGCTTTCTTTTGGTGGTATTTGATCACCTCTGCGGTTTTTATTTTTTGTGGTTTAAACAAAAAAAGAGCAGCAATTTTGAATAAAGAACAATATTTCTTACTTTCTGCTATAAAACATTCCCAATAAAAAACATTAAAAAAAATCTAATTTCTTCATCAGTTTAGGTCAATATGTATTCTGCTACATATTTTTGGTAAAAGAAATCCCAATAAACGTTTATTGATTGGTTTGCACAAAAGTCGCGTCTACAAACTATGTGTTAGATTTATGGCATTTTTATTTTTTTTATTTTTTTACTAGTAATGGCAGCGATTGGCAATTTTTAGCGGGACTTCGTCATTGTGGCAGACAAATCTTACCCTAGGTGACACTTTTTGGGGACCAGTGACACCAATACAGTAATCAGTGCTAAAAAAAAATGCACTGATCCCGTATAAATTACACTGGCAGGGAAGGGGTTAACACTAGGGGGCGATCAAGGGGTTAAATGTGTCCTAGGGAGGTGCTTTATAACTATGGGGGGCGGGGAATGTTACACTGGAGGAAAACGGAGATCGTGTTTCAGCTTAGCTGAAACAGAAGATCTCTCTTTTCCTCACTGACAGATCAGTCACTTGTTTACATTTTTCTGTTGAATGATAACACTTCCAAATGTAAAAAAGAGTTGTTTTGTGTTTTTCATGGGGGTTAGAAATATTCATGATGTTATTTGGGATGGCATTAACCGCTTCCCGACCACCTCACGCCGATGTACATCGGCAGAATGGCACGGGCAGGCAAAACCATGTACAGGTACGTGGTCCTGTAAGAGGCCTGCCGTGGGTCGCGCGCGCGTCGCCAGCGGCGCGCTCGCGACCCGGTCGGGAGCTCCGTGTCCACGGCCGCGGACCCGATCGCCGCTGGTGTCCCGCGATCGGGTCACAGAGCTGAAGAACGGGGAGAGGTCTGTGTAAACAAACCTCTCCCCGCGCTTCCTACACTGACTGTCAGTTATCTGCTGTTCCCTGTCATCGGGAACAGCCGATCAGTGATGTCAGACGTCAGCCACGCCCCCTACTGTAAAAAAACACACACACACGTCACACTAACTCCCCCCCGCCCTCCTTCAGTGCCACTGTCATTTACATAGGAATCAGTGCTATTTAAATAGCACTGATTTCTGTATAAATGACAATGGTCCCAAAAATGTGTCAAAAATGTCTGATGTGCCCGATAAAAATCGCTGATCGCCGCCATTACTAGTAAAAAAAAATATATTAATAAAAATGCTATAAAACTATCCCCTATTTTGTAAACGCTATAACTTTTGCGCAAACCAATCAATAATCGCTAATTGTGATTTTTTTTTACCAAAAATATGTAGAAGAATACGTATCGGCCTAAACTGAGGAAAAAAATGTTTTTTTATATATTTTTGGGGGATATTTATAATAGCAAAAAGTTAAAAATATTGCATTTTTTTCAAAATTGTCGCTCTATTTTTGTTTATAGCGCAAAAAATAAAAACCGCAGGGGCGATCAAATACCACCAAAAGAAAGCTCTATTTGTGGGAAAAAAAGGACGCTAATTTTGTTTGGGAGCCACGTCGCACGACCGCGCAATTGTCAGTTAACCACTTCAGCCCCGGACCAATTGTCAGCTTAAGGACCAGAGGTCTTTTTTCAATTTCGCACTGCACTGCTTTAACTGGTAATTGCGTGGTCATGCAATGTTGTAACCAAACGAAATTTGCGTCCTTTTCTTCCCACACATAGAGATTTCTTTTGATGGTATTTGATTGCCTCTGCGATTTTTTTTTTTTGCGATATAAACGGAAAAAGACCGAAAATTTTGAAAAAAAAAAAAGATTTTTCTACTTTTTGTTATAAGAAAAATCTAATAAAATCAATTTTAGTCAAACATTTGGGCCAAAATGTATTCAGCCACATGTCTTTAGTAAAAAAAAATGCCAATAAGCGTATATTTATTGGTTTGTGCAAAAGTTATAGCGTCTACAAACTAGAGTACATTTTATGGAATTTACACCGCTTTTAATTTATGACTGCCTATCTCATTTCGTGAGGTGCTAAAATGGCAGGGAAGTACAAAACCCCCCCAAATGACCCCATTTTGGAAAGTAGACACCCCAAGCTATTTGCTGAAAGGCATGTTGAGCCCATTGAATATTTTTTTTTTTTAGTCCCAAGTGATTGAATAAAGACGACAAAAAAAACATTTTTCAAAAAGTTGTCACTAAATGATATATTGCTCACACATTCCAATGGTTACCACATGTGTGGGACTTTTTGGGAGCCTAGCTGCGTACGGGGCCCCGAAAACCAAGCACCGCCTTCAGGATTTCCAATGCCGCGTACACACGATCGGACTTTGTCCGCCGGACCTAGTCCAGCGGACAAACCGCTGGACTTTCCAGCTGGGCTTCGCCGGACTTGAAAGCGAACGGACTTGACCCCACACGATCACGCTAAAAGTCCGGCGGTTCACGCAATGACGTACAGCGCGTATGACGGGACTAGAACACTAGACTAGAGTCCGTGACATACTTGCTACTGAGCATGCGTCCTTTTTGGTCCGCCAGACCATACTACAGACGGCCGTATTGTCCGCCGGACTGCCAAGTCCAGCGGATAATTTTAAAACAAAACTTAAAACCTAGTCTGCCGGACTTTTGGGAAAAAAAGTTCGTCGAAGGCCCACACACGATCGGACTGTCCGGCGGACTCGAGTCCAGCGGACAATCCCGCGGGAAAGTCCCTTCGTGTGTACGCGGCATAAGGGTGCAAATTTTTGATTTCACTCCTCACTACCTATCACAGTTTCGAAGGCCATAAAATGCCAAAATAGCACAAACCCCCCCCAAATGACCCCATTTTGGAAAGTAGACACCCCAAGCTATTTGTTGAGAGGCATGGTGAGTATTTTACAGCTCTCATTTGTTTTTGAAAATGAAGAAAGTAAAGAAAACATTTTTTTTTTTCAATTTTCAAAACTTTGTGACAAAAAGCGAGATCTGCAAAATACTCACCATACCTCTCAGCAAATAGCTTGGGGTGTCTACTTTCCAAAATGGGGTCATTTTGGGGGGGGTTTATGCCATCTGGGCATTCCATGGCCTCCGAAACTGTGATTGGCAGTGAGGAGTGAAATAAAAAAATTACACCCTTAGAAAGCCTGAAGGCGGTGCTTGGTTTTTGGGGTCCCGTACGCAGCTAGGCTTCCAAAAAGTCACACACATGTGATATCCCCGTACTCAGGAGAAGCAACAGAATGTATTTTGGGGTGTATTTCCACATATGCCCATGACATGTTTGAGCAATATATCATTTAGTGACAACTTTTTGTAAAAAAAAATATATAAATATTTTTTTTCATTATTCAATCTCTTGGGACAAAAAAAAAAAATATTTAATGGGCTCAACATTGCTCTCAGCAAATAGCTTGTGGTGTCTACTTTCCAAAATGGGGTCATTTGGGGGGGGGGGGGGTTGAACTGTCCTGGCATTTTATGCACAACATTTAGAAGCTTATGTCACACATCACCCCCTCTTCTAACCAATTGAAGACAAAGCCCTTTCTGACAGGAGAGAGAAAGAAACTTACGTTGAACCCCCAAACACTATATATATTGTTAAAGCAAAGGCCCTACAGATTAAAATGGTGGGTATTGCATTTTTTTTTCCACACAGTATTTGCGCAGCTATTTTTCAAACGCATTTTTTGTGGAAAAAATACACTTTTTTTTTATTTTAATGCACTAAGTTTTTTAATGGTCAAATTTTTGATGAAATAAAAAATATGATCTTAGGCCGAGTACATGGATAACAAACACGACATGCTTTAAAATTGTGCACAAACACGCAGTGGCAACAAACTACATACATTTTTAAAAGCCTTTAAAAGCCTTCACAGGTTACCATAGATTCACGGAGGAGGTCTACTGCTAAAATTACTGCCCTCGATCTGATCTTCGCGGTAATACCTTACATGCATGGTGCAATTGCTGTTTACATATGACGCCAGACCAACGCTTGTGTTCGCCTTTGCGCAAAAGAAGGGGGGGGCAGGGGTGCTTTTTTTTTTTTTTTTTTTTTTTTTTTTTTTTTTTATTTATTTAGCTTTTTTATTTTATTTTTAAACTGTTCCTTCCATTTTTTTTTCTTTGTTATAATTTTTATTGTTATCTCAGGGAATGTAAATATCCCCTATGATAGCAATAGGCAGTGACAGGTACTCTTTTTTTGAAAAAATTGGGGTCTATTAGACCCTAGATCTTTCCTCTGCCCTCAAAGCATCTGACCACACCAAGATCGGTGTGATAAAACGCTTTCCCAATTAACCAATGGCGCGGTTTATATCCGGGAGGGGGGACATTCCCTCCCACTGCTTGTAAAAGCAGTCTAGAGGCTAATTACCCGCTAGAATTGCTTTTACATGAAAGCTGATCACTGGCTGAAAAGAATGATACCAAGATGATACCTAAACCTGCAGGCATCATTCTGGTATAACCATTCAAATTCCAGCAACATACTGGACATATATTGTAATCTTTTTTTTTTCATGCAGCCTCTTGGCTGAACGAAAAAAAGAGATTGATTGGTGGGTATGCCCACCATTAGAATACCTCCCTTCATCCACCCACTTCTAATGATGGGCATACATGCACCATTTATATATGCCGAAGCATGGGGGCATCCTCCCGCAAAAGTTATGCCATGTACACACGGTCGGACTTTTCCACGGGGCAAGCCTCCGTCGGAATTTCGACCGTATGTACACGGCATTAGGAGCCAATCGCTCCTCCGCCCCTGCTGCCCCCATTCTTCGGCATATATGCTCTTTTTTTTAACTGTGGTGGTGAAATCACCTCCTACAGCATTGGAGTCGCGGCTTTATGTATCGTGGGAGCAAACGCTGTTGTTGTCAAGATAAATAAATCCGCGCTGCAACTGAATGGCGCACCTGAAAACAAAAAAATGGTTAACAATAAAACACAGTAAACAAAATTACATACCTGAAAAGCAAGCATGATAAAACATAATAAAACATTGCAGAATAGAATGGAGTAAAAAAAGAGCAACAATAGAGAGAGAATAGAGAGAGAGAGAGCAATAAAACGACAACTATTTTTGTTTTTTTTATTTTATATATTTTTTTGAGATTCACAGGTAAAAAAGCTCCTGACTGTTAGTGACTGAATCAAAACGCTACCACAAAAAAAAATGTTAGCGATCGCAGGGATCAGGCCTGACTTTGCGAAGGCTGCAGTTATGTGTGCTTAGTGTTTTGTAAGTGACAGTGATCGATGGATACTGCGATTGGGTGGGCTGGGCTGGGCTGGGCTGGGCAGAGGGGGAAAATGCAGGTGCTAGCAAGTATCTGGGCTGATCCCGCTAACAATGCGTTTTTTGAAACCCTAAACTGCTAGGACGCTAGTATAGATCTGATCATATAATGATCTGTTCAGATACTATACCACTAAGGGAGGTGTATGCTTTGCGCGTGGGTGTTTGCGGTACTGGCACTAACCTGGGGTGACGCAGACCTTATTTGACCCTAAAACCTAATTGATATCACCCGCCGGGCGATCAGGGGGTTAAACCGTTATTGGGTAATAAATGGCGGGTGCTCTGACAGTATAAAAAAAAAACTACTCACAGAGACGAGTTGGCCGTCTGCAGGGACACATACAAAACATGGCTGCAGCGCTGAAGGAGGGCTTCGAGAAGTTCCTGCACCAGAAGAATGTGTGTACCGACCAGCTGGAGAAGATCGAGGCCAAGACAGGGGTGAACCGACGGTACATAGCCCTAGGCTTCATTGGCCTCATAGCTGTGTACTTGGTGTTTGGATATGGAGCATCTCTTCTCTGCAACCTGATTGGATTTGTCTACCCAGCATATATCTCAATTAAAGCCATCGAGAGTCCAAATAAAGATGACGACACACAGTGGTTGACCTATTGGGTGGTGTATGGGGTGTTCAGCATTATAGAATTCTTCTCTGATATCTTCCTGTCCTGGTTTCCCTTTTACTACATGATCAAGAGTGGATTCCTGCTGTGGTGCATGTCTCCCAGCCCACGTAACGGTGCTGACCTGATTTACAGAAAAATTATCCGTCCATTCTTCCTCAGACATGAGGGTCAAATGGATCGCCTGGTGAAGGACATCAAAGACAAGGCCTCCGAGACTGCAGACACAATTGGAAAGGAAGCCAAATGGGCTACTGTGAACTTGCTTGGTGATGAGAAGAAGAGCACCTAACTGGATATGTGAAGTGGTTCCCTATAAGCCTTTGTTACATGGGACAAAGCTATGGCCTATACTCCTCTGGCAATGGGGCCTGGAATACTGGCGAGCTCAGAGTTTCAGGCCTCGCTGCTGCTGAGAGCTATTAATATTGTTGCCTTGAAATCAGTTTTTTGATATGAAGATTGTGTGTTTTCAGTAGTTGTACTATTTTTGTTGTTGTCAATAGAGAAGGTAAGCATTTTTATTTAAGAGGCATCAAGTAAGTGTCCAGAGCTTAAAGATAAATATCAGTATGGGAAAAGCTTTTAAATGTATTATTGTCCTGTATTTAATGGACCTCAATAAACAACATGGCCATACTGAAAAAAAAAAACTAACTAACCAGCGTCACCCGTAACAGTTATACGGTGATCACTGGTGAAAGGGTTAACTAGGGGCAATCAGGGGGTTAAAACCTGTATTAGGTAATATATGGGGGTACCTGACGCTATATAAAAACCTGACGGGGAACCTAAATAACTAACTGGCTAACCAGCATCACCAGTGACACTTATACGGTGATCACTGGTGAAAGAGTTAACTCTAGGGGTAATCAGGGGGTTAAAACCTTTATTTAGGTTGTAATATGGGGGTACCCGACCTATAAACCTATTTATGAACCTATATAAACCTGGCGGTTAACCTAAAAAAAAAACTGGCTACCTAGCGGCACCAGTGACACTAATGCAGCGATCAGAAAAACGATTGCTTAGTGACACTGGCAAAAGGGGGTGAAAGGGTTACCTGGGGGGCAATCAAGGGGTTAAACCTTTATTAGGGGGGGGCTACCTTAGACCTAAAGGGGCCTAAAACGAACTGCCCTGACAGTTATTACGGTCACACTGACACTAAATGCAGTGATCAGTAAATAAATGATCACTGCAATTAGTGACACTGTGACTGGGGGGGCAGGGGGTGATCTGGGGGGTGATCTGGGGGTGACAGGGGGGTGAAATATGTGCCTATGTGTCCTGGTGTCAGTGTAGTGTTGGTGCACTAACCTGGATGTCTTCACTCCTCGGCGTCCCGGTCTTTCTGACCGACACGAGGAGTGTGACATCACTTCCTCTGCCTGTGTTTAGAATTACACAGGCAGAGGAAGCATCTGATTCGCCAGGAGCGATCGCGAGGGGGTGGCCAGAAACCACTGGCTGTCCCCTCATCCCGGATCGCTCCTGAAGCGATGCGACCGTCCCCGCCGGCGGGGGGGTCCGATCGGACCCCCCACCCGCCGGAAGAATGTCACGTACAGGTACGGGATTTTGCCTGTACGTGCCATTCTGCTCACGTATATGTACATGGGGCGGTCGGCAAGTGGTTAAAGCGACGCAGTGCCGAATCGCAAAAAGGGGCCTGGTCCTTTGGCTGCCAATTGGTCCGGGCTGAAGTGGTTAAAGTCCACACACAGCTGTAGTAGGCCTTTCTTATAGCGGAAGTAAACCCATCGATTTAACAGTTTAAAAAAAAAGGCATGCCGGGAATGCTTACTGCACATTGGCTGTGCTCTCAACCAAACAGTCAAACCATCCAATGGCTGGTGTCATAACGGATCACATGTACAGCACTGTGGCAGTTGAAGATTAAACAGAGGCAAAGATGGCAGCTTCCTTGGCTGAAAACGATAGGGGGGTTTACTTCCACTTTAAGTTTTTCAACTAGTGATAGAAGTCTTGGGTATAAAACAGATTTGCCCATTGTTGGAAACATAAATGTTCATTATTGGATAAGGGATAATATATATATTTTTTTCTTTCCACTTCCAAAATTTCCCGAGAGACTTATTTCAACTTTGCAGTTTAATTTTGTCCCTTCTCGTTTTCACATCATGGTGGTTTATTCTACAATATCTTATTTGATTATTATAGTGTATACATTTTAATTATATTATATATTATTAATTATTATAATTACAATATCTTATTTGATTATTATAGTGTATACATTTTAATTATATTATATATTATTAATTATTATAATTATATTATATAAAATACATAATTGAGACTTCCCTATTTTGTCCTTCTAATTTTAACCACTCCTACTCACCCATTGATAAGGGATAAAATGAATGGTGCAAATAAAAAAATTTATCCTCCATTATTATTTTTTACTTAAAATTTTTTGTAGATTTTTATGTATCCTCCATTATGAGACTGTACAAGGTAGCATAAGCGAAATGCAGCCATGTTTATTATAGCAATAAGGATGCCTCTCTTACATTTTAGGTGAGTTTGCCATGTTCTCATGGAGGACATTTAATGTTAAGTAGGTTGATTATATGTGCACACAAGGGGGTCACATTTAGTCTTAATAGCTTCTTACTATAAGCACATTTTAATAACTTCTTAAGCTTATCTTTTATAGGGGCTGTTACGGTCACTAGCATTTATAAAGGTTATCATCAGTATTATAGTGTATGTTATAAGAAACATGCTTTTGTTTTGTTTTTCAAATAGGAAATATAAAGTATAGGTATTTTCTTAAGATGGAAGAAACCTTAGAAAAGGGCAAACCAAAAATGAATCCAGCTCAAGTTTACACAACATAGAAATTAGACAATGTTATCAGGAAAAACATCATAAAAAGAGAAAACTTAAATAATTTCCATGAGCAGCATAGTACTTGATTTTCATCAGGATATAGTGAGAAAGAGCTAGAAACGTTGCTGGATTTTTATTAATATCTATGTCCCTGTACGGAAGATTTTCCTGAACTTCCTGCCTGAGGAACACAATAGGAATTATGTAGGAAATCAACCCACAGTTGAGGGAAACCAAACTTTAATAACCGCAACTGAATTATGTTTCTCTATTCCCCCTCCTATTCTGGTGACATCCAAAAAAGTTTGGAATTCCCCTCACTTCTCTGTCCTGGTCAAAATGGCCACTGGGACATTTAATGAGGTTGGATCTTCCTAGAGGAGACAAAGGCAACAATAAAAACCCAACAGAGTATCATTCTCCACTCTTTAAAAAACTAGAAAAAAAAAGTCTAGAATTAAAATGAATTATAAGTAATGGGAAACAAAATAAAAAGTTAAATGTACAAAGACATTAGTTCCTTATATGGCTTCATAAACATCACACTTGGACTCATATGTGGGCTGGTGGGCTTTATATGCTACAGTAGTTTTCTATACTTGGTCCGGCATTATTTTTCTCCAGTGCTCAGTTGGCAGTGGCAGTATTTTCAGAAGGCAGTTGTCTGCAATTCTAAAAAGAGATGTTAGCTGAAAGTCGTATGTTTTATTGCCTATGTCAAGTAGAGTGAATTGAAAACAGGTGTAAGGTCAGTGCGCTGGCATAGATTCAGGCTGTAAATTAGTGAGTACATCCAGAGATCTGTGCTTTCTGATGTAGTTCTCTCTACAAAGGAAAATCTGGAAAGGCGTGTAAAATCGTATCAGAGCAAATGAGGCATTGTGTGTCTATAGGAAAGATACATTCCATCCTGTTTGTATTAGTAATCCTACGTATTTCAGTGTAGTGTTTATCTAGAATGGACAAGATTAACAGTAATGCACAAAGAGAATTGACTTGACTCTTAAGGTAAATGAAATGTGTGCTTAATTAATATGGAAACAGAAGAGACCGTACCTCTGACACAAAAACCTAAAGATAAACTACCATGTATATTTAAGTATTTAAAGTTATTATAGTAAAAGAGATATTTAGTGCATACTTAAGAATCCCACTGAATCAGACCCCACTTTGTTCATGGAGATCTAGAGAGTCTGAAGGTCATAACACATTACCAGATTTCACCAGTAGGGATGGGCCCGGTGTTCGATTCGAACCCATGTTCGAATCGAACATCGCGCATTCGCCCGCTCGGCGATCCCAGAACTATGTGGGCCGCGCGCATCAAATTTGTGTGATGCGAGCGGCCCGCAATGCACTAGGCCAGTCGCAGTGCAATGCTGGCTGATGATTGGCCAAGCATGCACTGTGACCCGCATGCTTGGCCAGGCGGCCTCGTATATTGTGTTCCAGTGTCAGTGTTATTATGTGCTGCTGACTGCTGACATTATCTGCTGTTATTCTGGGGATTAGTATGTGCGTGCTGTTAGTACAGTATTGCAGTATCACATCTGGGGGGTGTCTATAGTATGCCTGTGAAGGGGCGCATGTTTCCCATGCATAGAACTGTCCCTGCACAAAGTGTGATTTTTGCAGGAAAAAAAGCTATTTAAAATCACTCGCGGCTAATGAACTGTCGGCTCCCGTAACACAGAGAACAGTCATTCATTGAAAGTCATTGATAAAAAAAAAGTCATTTTAAAAAAAAAAAGCGTGGGGGTCCCCCCCAAATTCAATTACCAGGCCCTTTAGGTCTGCTATGGATATTAAGGGGAACCCCAGCCAAAAAAAAAAAAATGGCGTGGGGTCCCCCTCAAAACCCATACCAGACCCTTATCCGAGCCCGCAACCTGGCAGGCCGCAGGAAAAGAGGGGCGGACGAGAGTGCCCCCCCCTCCCTCCTGAAATCACTGCTCCTGAAAAAACGGCCGTTTTTAAAAAAAAAAAATTGCATTGATACATGTCCCCTGGGGCAGGACCCAGGTCCCCAAACACTTTAATATGCATGTTATTGTCATAAAGTCTTTAAAATTAGCACTTTTGATTTCGAACGTTCGCGTCCATTGTAATTAATAGGGTTCTAATGTTCGCACTGACTTTAGGTCCGTTCGCGGGTCCTGGCGCGAACCGAACCCAGGGGTGTTCGGCTCATCCCTATTCACCAGCAGATGCTGCACACAGAATCTAAAATTTCAACATTTGGCCAGGTACAGTAAATGCTGGTAACAGACAACAGTGAAAATGGTATTTTATTTTCATTTTAAGTTTATATGTTTTTAAACTGTTGTTTGTATTTGGTTTTATTATATATATTTGATGTATAAAATGAATAACAGGTTACTATACATATGTATTCATATTTACAACATAATGCACAATGATATAATTCAGTATAAGGGTTGCACTACTATACATTACTATATGTTATTAGCTTACCTCTTAAAAACCTAAAGTGATTGTAAACCTCAGACATGAAGCATACACATTGTATTTGTCTCTATCCAAACTAATTGGGATTTCTCTCTGCTGCCTTATTCCTCTGTTATCTGCATGAGTCACATCCGACAGGTTTTCTTGGTCTGACACCAAGAGATGAAAAGTTGATGGGGAAGGAGAGCTCCAGCACACAGCCAGTGATTGTCAGCATCAGCATATCACCTGAGGCTATTCACTTCACTGAGTATATGTAAACATTTGCAACCACTTTAAAAGATGATGGCGTATTAATAACATAGAGCACCCTTGCAACAGGTAACCTAAATACTTCCAAAGTATATGCAGGTACATTTTACAAGCAATAAATGTTGCTACAGCTATATGGCACATAATAGAGTTGATATCTGAGGGTTGGGCCACCCGGTGATGTAAGCAGGTGACCCCGCCCCCTCTGAAGCCTCATGATGTCAGAGGAAGGTGGGGACACCTGGTGACATAAACGGATGACATCACATGGCATCAATAAACAAAACAAATCCTACATAACTCACATTTAGCTGCATCAGAGACAGATTTGTGATGCTCAAGCTCACTTAAAAGTGTTTGTAATGTGTGTCCAGATCTACATAATCTTTAATCACCTATTCTACCCCTTTTGTGGTATATTTAATAAGATAATGCACAGTGCATTACAAGTTTGCAAAGTTTTGAGTCCCATGCCAACCGATTAAATATAACTTTGTCAATTGATTACAGAAGTGAGAAAAAAACTGCTATTGGTTACTTTGCTTTGCATGTAAAGTCATGGCACCATAGTGCTAAAATGTTGTGAGAGCAAGAACAACATCAGTACACGAACATCCCAATAACTGTTCCCATCACAAGCTGGTATGCGCTACCAAAGTTATAGTTATAGTAAACAACAAACACAATAAGGGGTCACAGTGCATTATATCACATACATTTTATTAAATATAAAACAATTCCAAATTAATACTCACAAAATGCAACAAGCAAAGAAGCAATGTACAAAAGGCCAGGTAGCAGAGTGGTCAGGCTGAAGATGTGTATCACCAGAACCCAGGCATCATTCAGACTTGCAAGCACAGACCCCCTTCCTCAGAGCCTCATCATCATATTGCTCTGAGGAAGGGGGTCCATCCATTAAAATGCACTCCATTGTTTGTGTATGTTGTTTACTTTATTTTACCCCTAGCCAATGCACATTTTACTGCCTTAATAAAGTACACAAAAGGCTCCTGTGTGACATTCCAAACAAGTATCAAATACATTTTTTATTTAACATGTGAGCCAAATCCTCCATCGCGTGTGTCTTACCCCCTTCCCATACGACAAATTCTCCTGCGCTCTGGTGTCTAGTCTCTTGGTTCATAAAAAAGTATATAGGTGTAATTCCTCAAAGTAATGTCCAGAATCTTGCAGCCCTCCTTTGAACAATGGGTGTTCACAACACTACGGAAACAAGAAAAACAGAAGGGCGCACCGACCCTTGTGCATTACCACTAAAAAGGTTTTATTAAAATATATAAAAACAGCAAAATGACTACTCACAAACGAGTACACGGTATAGGCAAAAACATGGATGGATGCACACGTCCACTGCTTTCAGTCACAATTCTTAAACACCGGGAGGATCTGATGGTTCCTCAGTGAATGGCTGACGCGTTTCAGGGGAGTACCCCTTTCATCAGAGCCTACAAGTGGGCGATGGTCTTGTCTCCCACTTGTAGGCTCTGATGAAAGGGGTACTCCCCTGAAACGCGTCAGCCATTCACTGAGGAACCATCAGATCCTCCCGGTGTTTAAGAATTGTGACTGAAAGCAGTGGACGTGTGCATCCATCCATGTTTTTGCCTATACCGTGTACTCGTTTGTGAGTAGTCATTTTGCTGTTTTTATATATTTTAATAAAACCTTTTTAGTGGTAATGCACAAGGGTCGGTGCGCCCTTCTGTTTTTCTTGTTACCCCCTTCCCAGACACTGCAGCTCAAAGTTGTTTTTTTTAATATTAAAGGCAGTGCTGTCAATCCATAAGCGGAAGGCAGGATGTGTAGACTGACAAGCTACAGGCTTTTGAATGAGCACTGAAAATCCCACTGCAAACAGTTTACTGAAGACAAGCAGACTAAGATCATGGATTACTGGAACCATGTCCTGTGGTCTGATGAGACCAAGATAAAGTTATTTGGTTCAGATGGTGTCAAGCGTGTGTGGCGGCAACCAGGTGAGGAGTATAAAGACAAGTGTGTCTTGCCTACATTCAATCATAGTGGTGGGAGTGTCATGGTCTGGGGCTGCATAAGTGCTGCCGGCACTGGGGAGCTACAGTTCATTGAGGGAACCATGAATGCCAACATGTACTGTGACATACTGAAGCAGAGCATAATCCCCTCCCTTTAGAGACTGGGCCGCAGGGCAGTATTCCAACATGATAATGACCCCAAACACACCTCCAAGACGACCACTGCCTTGCTAAAATAGCCAAGGATAAAGGTGATAGACTGGTCAAGGACGACTTCAGACCTAAAACCTATTGAGCATCTGTGGGGCATCCTAAAACAGAAGGTGGAGGAGTGCAAGGTCTCTAATATCCACCAGCTCTGTGATGTCATCATAGGGGAGTGGAAGAGGACTGCAGTGGCAACCTGTGACGCTTTGGTGAACTCCATGCCCAAAGGGTTAATACAGTGCTGGAAAATAATAGTGGCCACACAAAATATTGACACTTGGCCCAATTTGGACATTTCCACTTATGCCGCGTACACACTACCGGACTTTCCGGCAAACTAGGTCTGACGGGATTAGTCCGTCGAACAATCTGATCATGTGTGGGCTAATCCGTTTGTTTTTCGGAAATAAAATCCGGCGGACCCAGAAATAGAACATGTTTCAAATCTATCCGACGGATTCATTTCCGACGCACGAAAAAGCGGGAAAACCGTTTGTCTGTGTGCTGGTCCGACTAACCAAATATGACGCAAGGGCAGCTGTTGGCTACTGGCTATTAAACTTCCTTTTTTTGTCCCATTTACGTCATCACATTCAAAACAAACGGACTTTCGAAATGGACTTAGTTCGGAAAGTCCGTCCGAACTCCGCCTAAAGTCCATCGGGAAGACCGTCGGACCTAGTTTGCCGGAAAAAGTCCGGTCATGTGTTTGCGGCATTAGTGGTGTACTCACTTTTGTTGCCAGGGGTTTAGACATTAATGGCTGTGTGTTGAGTTATTGTGAGGGGACAACAAATGTACACTGTTATACAAGCTGTACACTCACTACATTACATTGTAGCAAAGTGTAATTTCTTCAGTGTTGTCACATGAAAAGATATAATAAAATATTTACAAAAATGTGAGGGGTATATTCACTTTTGTGAGATACTGTATAAGCATATTAAGTTTTTTTTTAATGTGGTGCCACCATATTTTGGTAGGTGGTGCCACATTGCTTCCTGTGCAGAACTAAACTTAGATTGTAATGGTATGCCTCGGAAAGCACTACACCTAATTTATGTAACTACCAACCTCACTAAGCTGCTACCTTTATTCACGTGAACACCACAAATGAACAAACTAAAAACAGTGCATGTAAGACAGCTGTAATACCTAAACATATATCCTTATTAAGTGCAATATAAAAATTATGTAAATAAAGCAGTGCTTAAAAACACAATTATATACTCAAATATGACAAACAAATCCAAGTAAAGTCAATACAAATAACCATAGTGTCCATTCCACCATCTTTTCTGTGTTCCACACGTAAATTAAAAGTTCAAATGGTATGCGGTTTAAATAGTGCTTTTTTACAAACTTCCACAACAGGTGCGCCACCCAAAATGAAAAATTCACCAGTGGTCCATCCACTACATCCATTGGACAGCATAGACTCACCAGAAAGCAGGGACCTTCGTAACGAAACAAAGGTCAGACTCACTGTATTAGCTTTTGTAGTCTGATCCTCCACTTTCCCAGACTCACAGGGCTTCACTTACAGCATAGGAAGCAGGAAACAGAAAGAGAGTCATCACATAAAACCATAAAGAATGTTTATTAAAATGATAAAACAACCATTGCACTAGCATTTATAGGTGCCTGCAAACTTAGCAGCACAGACTGTCAAGCTTGGTAATGTGTAAGGATCGCAGCCACTCCACCTGTCACAAGAGGCGGGAAGAGTTCCACAGTAATTCTGCCAACCTCCTGAAGAAGCTTATTGGCGAAATACATAGAGGCGGACTTGATTGGCTTTGACATCACTATTGGACTATCGAAAACCAGGCAGAATTATTGTGGAATAGATTCGGCCACTAGTGGTCATAGTTTACCAGACAAAGTAAAAAAAAAGTAGGCTAGGGCCTGAATACCAGCAAACTGTAGATCCATTTCTCCTTCTCTCCCATTGGATTAAAATAGTAAATTACATATGATGGAACTTACAGCCTCATTGAGGAGACAGGATGTCTATTTTCAAAAAAATGTGGCTTCAGTGGACACATTTTACTTTGTCTGTGAGATATTAGACCCTTTTCACAAATTTGTAGATGTATTGATAATATTATACAGTACACAACACTGTTTAAAAAAAAAAAAATCTTCTCTTTCTTTCTATCTCTTTCCTGTCTTACTTGAATAACCCATTGCTTTTTTTTTGCATTCTTTTCTTCCCTATTTGCCTCTCCTCTTAGGCCTTTTTGAAATAGAAAAAAAAATCCTTGGTGGGGCTCGGCAATCGCATTACCAAAAGTGAGATATATTTTCTGTTTCCAGATATATTTTTTTTAATATGGAAGTTCCAATTTTCTTCTTTTAAAGGTTTAAATTAGCAGATTCACTAGATATACTGTATATTCTAACTTTTTTATTTTATTTTAATAGCAATACACTAATGGTTATGGTTAATAAGTTTGTAGATGTTAAGAATTGATTGTTTTTTTAGACCTTGAGGCTTTATTGTGTATTAAGGTTTGTGATTGTCTTAATCTTTTTAATACAATTTGTCTATTTTAAATAAAGAATAAAAAAGTAGACACTAATTGAAATTATGTCTGTGGTACCACCTACTCTAGCTTTGTTGCCCTAGGCAAGATGGCTGCAAGGACTCTATGGCAAAAATGGTTCTAAGCTTGTATCTTGGACAGTAAGATAGGTCCAATTACATTTTTTCATTGACTTTTGATTATGAGTCAATAAAGATCACATTCTTTCAAAATAAGATTTCAATCAAAAAAGTAAAAGAAGCAGATCATCAAATTTGTATTTGTTCCACACATAAGGCACCCTGTCAGTGGCTCAAATGCTAATCAGATGTTGTTGCAAGAGAAGCCATGGGGGAACTCAGTCAAGTTAAATTATTTTGTGCAATCATCTGTTTACTAAAACATCACTGATGTATGCCAGTGAAAGGGAAAATATTCCCCATTATGCTTGGATCTTTGGGTAGCATAATTAACTAAAATAAAAATGATTGGCCTAGTAATACATATAGAGGGAAAATGCAGAGTAATTGATGGTTTGAGGGATAAAATACAACACATGTTGTCTTCGCTTATAAATACACAGTTTGTCAAAGAAAAGCCATTAATTTTCATGATTCCTCCTACCATGTGACAGGAAAGTAATAGCTCAAACAGCATCTGATGAAATCTAATGTCTTGGTATCATTTTTTTCCTCATCGATTGCTTTAGGAGCTATCTGCTTTGATTTATGAGGGGACCAAAAAGTGAGATCAGAGTACAAATCTGCAGGAAAGCAACAAGCCGAAGATGGCTAGAGCCACATTAAGAAGCTTGGATAACACAGAATGCTGATCCGGATTTATCTAGTGCTATCTTTTATCGCACAGTCTTTTGTATATGAAATTTCCTTGCTGAAAAGATTAAAGAAGCTGTGCTTATAAGAAAACACACACTTCTTACCAGCAGAATTCAACTGCTGTTAAAGGTATACCATATATACTGTATAAAATCCATAGTGTGGCGCTTGTAATGTGGAAAAATTGGAATGTTAACCAAACATGTGATAATCCATCTATAAAAATTCAATCAAACAAAGTGATGGCAAATCAATATAAATAGTTCCATGTGAAAAAACAGAAGGAATGGTGAACAATCCAAAATGGTGATCTTGATCTGCTTACCAGAACCCTGTAGTATATGAGCGATGTTATCATATAATGCCAGAGGTTGATGCGATTTCACATGAACGGAATCCAAAACCCAGTGGTATAGAAGCGATGGTGCTGAAGGTAGATGCGATTTCCCACATAAACGAAATCCCTCAGTGGATAAGGCAGGATTCACAGGAACAGATGGATAAAAGTGTACTAGAGGAATCTCCCACGAAGTGAAGGAAAGGAAAAACCAATAGTGAAGCCCGTATGGTCAACTTAAATTTTTATTAAAATGAATCTACTTACATCAAAAAGGAAGATGACAGGGCATATATAAAACAAACTCTGCGTACTTGCATCGGCCAGCCTGACATGTTTCATCCAATGGTGGATATCATCAGAGGCATGCCTCTGATGATATCCACCATTGGATGAAACATGTCAGGCTGGCCGATGCAAGTACGCGGAGTTTGTTTTATATATGCCCTGTCATCTTCCTTTTTGATGTAAGTAGATTCATTTTAATAAAAATTTAAGTTGACCATACGGGCTTCACTATTGGTTTTTCCTTTCCTTCACTTCGTGGGAGATTCCTCTAGTACACTTTTATCCATCTGTTCCTGTGAATCCTGCCTTATCCACTGAGGGATTTCGTTTATGTGGGAAATCGCATCTACCTTCAGCACCATCGCTTCTATACCACTGGGTTTTGGATTCCGTTCATGTGAAATCGCATCAACCTCTGGCATTATATGATAACATCGCTCATATACTACAGGGTTCTGGTAAGCAGATCAAGATCACCATTTTGGATTGTTCACCATTCCTTCTGTTTTTTCACATGGAACTATTTATATTGATTTGCCATCACTTTGTTTGATTGAATTTTTATAGATGGATTATCACATGTTTGGTTAACATTCCAATTTTTCCACATTACAAGCGCCACACTATGGATTTTATGTTTTATTAGTTTGCCCGTCAACAAACTGTGTTGGCTGCTTTTTCTCTTGTTTCACTTTGGGATTAGCGCAGATATTTCGGTTGCACCGTTTTTTCCATATATACTGTAGATGCTTCAGTGGTACACAGTGGCAGCTGGTGAAGTTTTAGGATGGGGGGCGCCAGACCCCGCTCCTTCCTTTTTGACCCCTCCCACTTCTCATAAGCCCCACTCCTTATATAATCCACCTACTCTGTCGCCTGTATTCCACTTGCCTCCACTCATAGTGTCAGGAGTATACAGCTCAGCATCACAGGACAGAGTATACAGCCCCAGAATCACAAGACAGAGTATACAGCTCAGCCTCACAGATCAGGATATACACCTCAGCATTACAGACCAGGGTATATAGCTCAGCCGCACAGATATCAGGGTATGCAGATATACATCATCTGTCTGATATACAGCTAGCTATATACACCCACCTTCCTTCCTGTATATAGAGACCTTCCTCCATCATCACTGACTGCAGATATACATCACCTGTCCTGTATACAGCTATATATACAGTAAAATGACAGATGATGTATATCTGCATGGAGGAAGGTCTCTATATATACAGGAAGGGAGAAGGTGGGTGTATATAGCTGTATACACTACACAGGACAAATGTACTCATAATTTGTGAGTGCTGCTTGATCCACCTTATTTAAACTGCTTGTAACTTACTAATCAATAACACAATAATGACGGAACCCTCTAATGTAGGGATAGGCCACCTTTTGAGCAGAGTGTTTTTGAAGAAACTGAGAGTGCCGACTACATAAAACAAAATGTCAACTTCAAACGCTCATTCATGAAAAGGAAATTTTATAAGGTAATTTCTGAAAACAACTTGAATAAAAGTAATATATACTGAGAGGTAACTCTGGTAAAGTTGAAATGTATATGCCAGTCCCAATTCCTGCACCTTTACACCTCAGATCAGTCTCAATTCCTGCCCTATCAGGCCTCAAGGCCTGGTATATAGCATTGCTCACAAAGCCTGGTATATAGCATTTCTCACAAATCCTGGTGTATAGTATTTTTCATTGGTCCCCCCTCTGCTTGAGTCTGTCGCATGGCTACTTAAAGTGTAAGTTCACCTTTACAGAAAAATCTGTAAGGTGAACTTACACAGGTCCCCCTCCTTGCCCGCCCCCGGTCCCACTGGTATGGACCGCTGTGCAATCTCTGGTTCTAAGCCCCGGTATATTATAGGAGCTTATACTATAGGAGCCCGGGGCTTAGAAATCCTCTCTCCATCCTCGCGTCTTCTGCATACCTGAGAGGATGGGCTATGCGGCTGCTGATTGGTCGGCATCACCTGTGTGATGGCGCTGACCAATTAGAATGCTCCAAAACATCCCCCTGAGGAGAAACATTTTTGACATTCAGCCCAGAGGCTTTCTAGGTCCCGAGTTACTGACGCGGATATACCAGGGCTTAGAACCAGAGATTGCGGTGGTCCAGGTCAGCGGGACCGGGGGGCGAGGAGGGGGACCTGTGTAAGTTCAGCTTACAGAGTTTTCTGTAAAGGTGAACTTACACTTTAAGCAGAGGAGGGTTCAAAGACAGCAGGTGCACACATGGAAAATACCAGCCATAAGCCTGCTGATTAGGAGACTGCCACAGAGGGAAAAAAAGTGCATAATTACCACTATGAGAAGTGCTGCTGGCCCCAGGGCACTCCATTCCCTCACGGCACAGTTGGAATCAATGGAAAGTGCTCACTGATGCTGGTGGGAAGAGAGGTGGGCAGGGACCAGCCCCACTGCCGAATCTCCTCTATACTGCCGTTGACTGGCTGAACTGGTTTTCACGTGTGTGAGGTGGGTCTCCCAGGATCGCTCTCGAGTGCCACCTGAAGGGTGTCCAAGTGCCATGTCTAGCACGCATGCTGGGGGTTGCCGAGCCCTTCTCTAATGTATGGACATCTCAATAAACTTCAATATCACCACAGTACCTGTGGTATGTAAAGTCACATATAATACACATCCCACTGAAATAAGACATAAACATGACTGTAAACTTAACAGGGATGGTGGAAACCTCTTTTACAAATCTTTGGCTGTGGACTGTGTCAGAAAAGCAATGGACAGTGTCAGTAGGGAAGTGGACGGTGTCCATTGCTTATCTGTGCAGCCTATCAGTGCCCATAAGTTCAGCCTCATCAGTGCAGCACATCAGTGCAGTCTCATCTGTGCCCATAAGTGCCACCTGCTTGTGCCCATCACTGCAGTCTCATATGTGCCCATCAGGTCTCTATATACAGGAAGGAAGAAGGTGTGGGTATATATAGCTGTATACACTACTACATAGATAATATACACAAATTGTGAGTACATCTGTCCTGGGTAGTGTATAGCTACATACACCAACCTTCTTCCTTCCTGTATACAGGACAGATGTTCTCACAATGTGTGTATATAGTGTATACAGCTATATACACATGATATCCAGGCACTTGGAAGAAGACAAAAATATTCCCCAAAAAAGACCCCTGATGTATAGCTGCGCATGTGTCTGAGTCTGACAGTCTTGTGGATAAATCAGGCACAGGCAGGCATCATGCATTGGCATTGGAACTAGGAACCTGGGACAGGGAGTCAGCATGTGGCTGTGTGGAACGGAGGGGCGGGCAGGAAGGTCTCATGGCATTGAAATTAGGAACCTGGAACTTAATCCACTGCACGCACACACTGGAAGTGACGAAAATAGCACTGCCCACTGTCCTCTCCTCCGGTCCCAGTCGACTCCACCCCCAGAGTGATGAAAAAAGCACCGCCCACTGTACTCTCCTCCGGTCCCCGCAGCTCCAATCCTAGCCAGTTACGATAGGCACACTGACAAATCACAGTAGAGTGGGGTTGTTTGCGGGTGCATTATGTGCGCCCCGACCACACCCTAAATAAAGGCAAATCAGATTCCCAGCCTGGAATCAGATGATTAAAAAAGGCACACTAGAGGCCAATCAGGCATTGTTGCATTCAGAGACAGAGGTGTCATGACTTTATTATTTAGCTGCTGCTCCTTCATTTCCTATTTTTAGTCTGCTTACTTGATGGAGCGGTGATGAGACATATTGATTCATTTCAGTAGAGATGATGGTGCTTGGATCCCTTCCTGTCCCCCACATTACCTGAGAAGTGGACCTAGATTGAGATTACTGATGGAAACAGAACAGAATCAGACACCTGACAGGCAACATATAAAATATATGATCTAGCTGCCAGTCCTTGGCACTCTATGGTTTTGTGAATAACTATAAATCCCCAGTATCCAAAAACTACCCACAAGCAAGGTTACCCTAAAGCTCATTGGATGAATTGGTAATGTCATCTGCATATACTCTATAATTAGTATGACACTAAGCCGCTGAGCATGAATTCATTAGTGCTGACATTTATAACACATTGCTGATCCATAACAGTGGTTTCCACAGTTCTCTCTTCATAAGACCTCTTTGGACCTCTCCTACATAGGGGCTGGGAGGGTGTACACCTATTGCTGTTTTTTTTTGTCCATCCTAATGGGAGTTGGCATTTGAACATACCTTAATTTGATTTACATAGATGTTTTCCACGGCTTGCTGATCAAGTGGGCTGGTTAGTGTGAGAAACACATTGAAGAACTGTACCCCTAACTCACTAACTGAACCAGCAAGTATCTCAGAAAGAATTTACGCTGAACTTTGGGGTACTGGAGGATCTTAAATGTGTTAACTATATAAAACGTGAAGTACTAATGCGCCACTAAAGGTGTACACGATAAACGTGATAAAGTGTTGCCAGCACCAAAAATATATGTGATTTGTAGTGAAGTAGCGCTAAATAACTCTACAACAGTACTATAATGTAAAGTGCTAATAATAAAGTGCTAATACTATTTATGGATACTTCTAAACCAATCCTAAGGTATAAAGTGCTAATGACAATCTCACTTCCCAATGTGCAAAATAGTGCAATAGCAATGACATCAGAAAAAAATCAACAGGAATAAGTAATCCAAAATGTATCCGAAATAACTACAGGTACTAAGCAATAGTCTCTATAGGAGTAAGTGCAGCAAAGAAAGAAAAAAAGTCCAAATGCAGGTAATGTAAAAGTTTGTGAATATCCTTCTCCAATCCACACCCTGTGTGTGCTAGTCTCTCACCTCAAGGGAAGACCCCAAATGGGTCTAGTCGTGCAACAAATGGATGTATACCACCGCTGTGTCCTTTTCCTCCTTCTTGGGTATATCCTAGACAGATGGTCACTGTAGTATCAAGGCTGTTTCTCCTCAAACACCGAGTTCCACAACCAGCTCCTTTAAAACATTGATGGACACATCTTCATAGGAGGACAAGTCTCGGGGAAATATATAACACATATGAGCATTCATAATAGACAACTAAAAGTTCATATATTAACCTCTGTAGAAAAATTTTGGGGGTTTCAAGACAATCAGGGATTGGTCATGACCTCATCTCTGTTTGAGAGAAGATGGACACCCATCTCTCTGAAAGGCATGTGGCACTGCAAGATACATTTTTTTACAGCTCACAAGAAATAATCTTTAAAGTACAGTACAATATATGTAAAACCAAACCTTTTTGTCATTTGCATAGCTTAGGGAATGGTTTAAACCCCTGTCGGGTTTTCTGTTGTTTGTGTCACCTCAGGGAGATTTTCTCCATGCCCTGTAGACACAACAGGATGCAAAAGAATATTTCTTAAAAATAGGGAAAACGCTCCCTTAGACAGCCGTCATCAGAACAAGCTGTCCCCATTGGAAGATTTCCTTTTTATTTATGCACTGGAGACAACTTCAAATTTTGCATTTTCCTTCATTATAGGCCCTGATTATAATAGTCATCAGAACAAATTGGGAAAAAGAGTGAATCTTCCTAATGGGGTCACAGGCAGCAATAACCTCGTGAAGGGGGTTCTAACCTCTCACCACTCTAAGAAAAGCTAAAAAAAAAAGGTCTGGCTTTAAATATACTTCATCAATCTGTAACTCAGATATTTTATGGAGAGTAACCAATTGCTTTTAATTTATTGTATTAATCGCATACAAAAATGTCAACCAATGTACGTTTTAGGTGATTTTTTTCTCTTTTCAGCAGATACTTTTTTGACTGTTATCCATGTATAGCAGAAGAAAATATTTCTCATAATGAATAGCAGACAGAAACTGTCACAAAATCTGAAGACAGTAAATCGAAAGTTGACATACCCAGAGGTAATACTTTGGTATTCAGAATCTAAAGCAATGGGGTACGATTGGGCAGGATGTGGTGTATGTGGTTTTTAGGAAATAGTTTACTTGTGAACTCCAAATTTTAAGCCTGGATTTCCGATCCAACAAATCCAGTATTTCTGAGTCACAGAATACAAAATATATTGTTTTTTCATGTGTAACAATAACAATATAAAACACTTCAATATGAACGGAAACTGTTACCTAATAGTTGCTCATTTATTAAAGGGTACCTCCACTTTAGTTGAAAAAAAATTGCAAATAAAATAATATAGCATATACAATTGCGGCACAAATCATATTGTAAGTGAATGTTATTAAAAATTACCTTTCCTTTTTTTTTTTATTATATATTTTATTTTCAACAATTATTATACATATAAACAAAAACATTTTAGTTGCATGCATATCACAAAACATATCTTAGCATAGATCATTTAGTTTTTCATCCGATTATATATAAGACCATTATAAAATGGTCCTCTTTAGTCTGCAGCTCTGTACATTTCCGTGAAATGCAATGCAATATGACTACCGGGAGGTGTTCTGTACACATAATGTGTACAGAACGCCCCCCAGATATGTAATTTCATGCTGGTGTGATTGGCTTACTGAGTTTCCCAGAAGTCTGCACTAAGATACAAGTCACATTTCAGGCATCCCTGCAACAAAAAAATATATTTTTGGTAAGATACTCCCAACAGGAAATCATATCTAAAGGGATGCAGGCTCTACAATGTTCCTCATTAGAGCCCTGTAGGTGCAGCAGCCAGTTGATAATTAAAAAAACACTCCCATTACACTCACTTTCGAACATGGGAACTTACAAACACACAGGGATTTCTTCAGCTTAACAAAAGGTAGGAATCTGCAGCAAAGTTTGTCAAAATCCTTGTAATGTTTTTTTTGTATTAGAACATATGGAAATAATCATTATATGTTCATTTTACTCTGTGCTCTGTCTTGGTTTCCTCTGAGATTCCTCCTTTTTATTTGGCTATAAGTACTAGGAATTGAACTGATGAGAGTGGAAACATACTGTGCCCAAACAGTTCATGACGATTCAGAGGAAAGCACCCCTGAGAGTCAAAAATGTTATTCTGTCCAAAGTGATAGATAGATACAGTAAATGGAAATCATCCCATGACCATAGGCGTATGCACAGATTATAACCACATATGCATACCTCCCAATTTCCCTGGATTGGGTGGGACTGTCATGATATTTAAATTAAAACCTGGTGTCCCATCAATCAGGCTTAATTCGAGAGACAAGTGCCGGAACACATTACGACCCTCAGCTCCACCAATTAGCCTGAAGGGGTGAAACGCTGTCCCTCTCTATGTCTCGCCTGCAGCTGCACTTGTCACAGGCTGCCAAAGAAGAAATATTGTTTGTTTTTTCCATGGGGGTGGGTATTAAAGGCTGGCACAGGGTGTAGGGAGGCAGGGCTATGATTTACTGTGATTGGCCTTATACTGGTAAGGAGGCAGGTGCTAAAGGGTGGTGTGGCAGTGCTGCAAGGCTATAAACCAATCACAGTCAATCATAGCCATGCCCTTTACTCCCTGTGCTATCCTTTGGTACCAGCCTCCTCACCAGCATAAACACACAGCGTTTCCTCTGTAGCTGCCTGGGACAAGAGCAGCTGCAGGGGAGACACAGAAAGAGGATTAAGACATTTTTTGAAGGAGGGAGGCTATAATGGACTTTGATGGTACCGTATACCAACTGTAGTAAATAGTTGTAAATAAAATAATTAATCATTTTTATTACAAAAAATACACATGTATACACATTTGACAATTGAATATTAAAAAATTATGATAATCAACAAACATACCTTCGTTCTGGAGTCACATCAAAATGTGAAAGCCGAATCATTTGCATCATCTGTACATTCAATGCTCGTCATGTTTCGCAGGTTATATTCGCTGCTTCCTCAGGAGCTTTATTGCATATATACATGAAGATTAAAGGACGAATATAACCCGCAAAACAAGTTGAGCATTCGATGTACAGATGATGTAAATGATTCACCTGTCACATTTTGATGCGACTCCAGAACCAAGGAATTTTTGTTAATTATCATACATTTTTAATAATTCAATTGTCAAATGTGTATACTTGTATATTTTTTGTAAAAAAAATGATTAATATTTTTTTTTTACAACATTATTTTATTTACTACAGTTGGTATATGGTACCATCAAAGTCCATTATAGCCTCCCCCTTCAAAAAATGTCTTACATTTTTGGGACAAAGGTACCATAACACAAATCTTATTGATCAGGCACCCCTTTTCACAGAAAGAGGATTGACTTACTTCTTTTCTTCTCTCTGGGACTCTTCACAGTACTTAGAGTACTGGCTCTTCTCTTCACTGGCTCTTCTCCCCCTTCTCCTATTCCCTGATCCATAGGCAGGGCTATGAGTAGCTGTAATTTAGCCCCACCTTCTAGGCCATGGAATAGGAGAAGGGGGTGGAGAGCTGGATCTGCAGTACCCTGGTACTGTGAAGAGTCCAGGGAGAAGGAGAACAGTAAACAGAGCTGAGACAGATGGTAATTACTACTGCAGTCTACACTCTGTGTCACTACTGACCCTGGAACTCTGCCTCATGTAGTACTGACCCCTGAACTCTTCCTCACGCAGTAGGGACCTCTGATCTCTGTAGTAAGTGATGCAGAGCTCAGAAGTGACTCAGAGGTCAGTAGTAAGTGAGGCAGAGTTCCATGGTCAATAGTAATAGAGAGCCCAAAAGGTCAGTAGTACTTAAAGTGGATGTAAACCCTCTCCTATACCCAGTAAAGTGAATAGTCTCAGATGATACACAGAGATGAAACAAATCTCCCTACATAAGTTTTACATGTATATCTGCTGCCTGTCCCTTTCTACACTCTTTGGAAAGTGCAGATCGTGTTAGAAATTTTTCTTCCTCTTTCACCAGTGGGTGGGGTGTCTGCACTTACACTATGCAAGAGCCGATTGAAGGAAAGGCACACACCACCCCCTTCATATAGTCAGAGGAATGAAGGAACATGCAGAGCTGTAGTCTGAATAGACAAGCTGCTGTTATCTCCTGTGTCGGAAAACTTGTCAGAAGTGACTCATGCTTTTACATCTGTATATTGTGTTAAAATTTAATTTTGTACTCATGTCCTATGGACCTATGTCCGTTTTTATGATGATATAAAAAAAAAATTGGCACTGTCCTTTTAACCCTATTACTTGTCTTTTTACTTCCTCAAAGTCCCTTAGGGGTTTCTTTTTTTTGCTCCAATATGCAACATTTGCCTTTATAAAGTAAACATGCATGATATCTTACCACACTGCTCATGTTCACTGTATGGTGCATTTATTTTACAAGTTTACCCTATGTATGGCCTTTTTTTTTTAATGAGATACATATAATATAAGCATTCCTGGAAGTAAAGGAATACCCTGGGGCTGTTGGAGTGATTCCCTTCCTGGCTAGCAGAGAGCTCCAATATGCAACATTTGCCTTTATAAAGTAACAAATCTGGAATGGACCTGTGGGTTAATCAACAAAATCCTAAGGTAACAAAACTATGTAGTAAGCTAATAATAAAGAGAACATGCTAAAATCATAATTTTTATTGTGTTTTGTGAAAAAGTTTAACCTGAAGATATAATTTCTGATGAAACATGCGTAGGGCAGGGCACGTGATCTTACCACACTGCTCATGTTCACTGTATGGTAGAATGTGATGAGCTCTATTTAGCTTGCTGCTTTGTGAGTACATGATGTTTACAATAAATTTAGATTTATTTTACAAGTTTACCCTATGTATGGCCTTTTTTTTAATGAGATACATATAATATAAGCATTCCTGGAAGTAAAGGAATAACCTGGGGCTGTTGGAGTGATTCCCTTCTTGGCTAGCATCTGCTTAATAATATGAAAGATAGCTTGTGACCTCCATAATTAGGGGTCTCTGGATTCAGTAGGAGGTGTATTTTTAATGATGGTGGCAGCGAAGGAGTGTTCCAGATGGTGATTTAAATAATAATATTGCGCTAATATATACCAATATCAAATACTGACAAATATAGTGACCACAAATACATAAAAAAATAGTGCTTAATGAATGTGAAGCGATAAACCCGACACAAGCACCCTTTAAAGAGTAACTCCACTTTTGTTGAAAAAAAAAATAGCACGTTAAAAAATTATAACATATACAATTGCGACACAAAATTGTAATTGAATGTTATTAAAAATTACCTTTCCTTTTCAATCTGTAGAGCTGTCATTTTCTGTCAAATTCAATGTAATATGGGTACCTGGGAGGAGTTCTGTACACAGAATGTGTACAGAATGTCCCCATATACCTCATTTTGTGCTTTTTTGATTGGCTCACCTATTTTCCCAGAAGTCTGCACTAAAATACAAATCAGAATAAGCATCCCCTGCAACAAAAATGTAATTTTTGGTAAGATATGATACTAGGGAAATCACATCTAAAGGGATGCTGACCCTGCAGCTTGTCTCAGTGCCCTGCAGATGCCGCAGCCGATTGATAATTATAATACCACTCCCATACAGATTCACCGCGCAGATCGACACAGACACAGACGGTTATTCCTTCAGAATAACAAAAGCTAGGAATCTGCAACAAAGTTTGTTAAAACCCTAGCAATGTACATAGATCACTCAGAGGAGAATTTTTTTTTTCAACAAAAGTGGAGTCACTCTTTAACAATATCCTGTGAATGAAACTCTTGATCTCCATATAGGCAAACCACCAGTGTCACCGTCACCAGGAAAAATAGATAAGTTGCGGGCTTACCAGATTTAAATGACCCCCTTATTCAGAACGGTCTAAGCCCCCATACACACGCTCGGATTATCCGAGGACCAGGTCCGTCGGATCATGTCCGTCGTACTTTGTCCGATGTTGGTTTTGCGTACACACGGTCGGACAAAGTTGTCGGAAAATCCGATCATTCTGAACATGGTGACGTTTGTTGCCTACGACGGGACTACATAGAGGCTAGTAGCCAATAGCTTTGGTCTTGTAATGTGATCTGAGCATGCGTAGCACTTTGTCCGTCGGAATTCGCTACACACGATCGGATTTGGTGTGATCGGACTTTGTTGTCAAAAAATCTATCCAGCAGGAGATAGGACTTTGTCCGTCGGACAATCCGATGGAAACTGTCCGATGGTGCCTACACACGGTCGGAATTTCCGACAACATTGTCTGATAGGACAGAATCCATCGGAAAATCCGACCGTGTGTATGGGGCTTAAGAAAGCTCAGCCCATAGCTGCACCATCTCAATAGCATCTCTTTCCACAAATCCCAGCATTGTTCATCTATGTTTTTCTTTATGTAGGTAGTAAGTACACCCACACACTCAGAGTCATGCTGGGAAGACATCTGTTTATGACAAAATGCGTTGAGCAGAGCCTCCCCGTGACATCATTGCATTACAGGAAGTAAATTGGAGGTACATATATGCTGTTTTGCCGGCTGGGTGATTTTTTTGGTCATACACAATCTACTTTTATGTTTGTTAGTGCTGTTTTTACTAAATAAATTGTGTTTTATGAATTCTAGTAATTTATAAATAGTAGCGCTAAATGTAATACTGTACAAACCGACAGAAGTGATAAAATAAATAATATGGATTGCAAAATCTAAAGTCCACTTTTGTGCATATAAATGAAAAAAAAAATTAAAAAATTTCCAAATTGAATCTCCAAAACCCTACTGAAATACAGAGAAATCATGTTCAATCCACTTTAGCGATTACCACGTGAACCATCAACAACCATAAGAAATGGTGATGTTTCACATAGTTTTGAAGATTCAATTTGGACTTTTATCAATTTTTATTTTCACTTATTGCACAAATGTGGGCTTTAGATTTCATTCCATATTATTTGATTTATAAAACAAGGTAAAATATTACTAATGTAAATCAAATAATAATCCACAGTAACACACACAGAAATAAGATCAAACTTATTGTCACAAAAACAGATCAATAAGTGAATTCATTACAAAATGATGAAAGATATATATTATTATAACTAAAAGTCCATCGAAAATTATAAAATAAAGTCCATAAAAATGTGATGAAATAGTGATTCACTTCTTCTGACTGTGAAACCATACACCACATATCCACCACCACAGTGTATGTGCAGGTTCCTCTCACTTAAGAATAACACTCACCAATAGATTTGCTATTCATTCTCATGATTGGCAAATAGTACTTTAAATGTAGATGTAGGAATCGCCTTGGAGTTCCATTCACCTTCCAGAACTCATATGGATATCCACATGCAGAGGAAAATAGAAAACACGCCATCCAATAGTGTAAAACCTTAACCACTTAAGGACTGGAAGAATTTGCCCCCTTAATGACCAGGCAGTTTTTTGTGATACGGAACTGCCTTACTTTAACTGCATCATGCAATGCTGTACCCAAACAAAATTTACATCCTTTTTTTCCCCCACAAATAAAGCCTTCTTTTGGTGATATTTGATCACCTCTGCGTTTTATATTTTTTGCGCTATAAACAAACAAAGAGCGACTTTTTTTTTTACTTTTTGCTATACAACATATCCAAAAAAAATATAAAAAAACAAATGTATTCATCAGTTTAGGCCGATATATCTTCTTCTATATATTTTTGGTAAAAAAAACTTCAATAGGTGTGTATTGATTGGTTTGCGCAAAAGTTATCGCGTCTACAAACTATGGGATAGATTTGAATAATACAAAAAGCCGCGCAAATATCTAAATAATACAGGAAATAAGTACAAATATAATAGTGAAACCCTAAAACAGTATCATGTAATATATTCTGAAAAGTGACCGTGAAAGTCCAGTGAATAAGTGAATAGATACCTAGACAGTTTAAGTGATATGGTCTGATAAATATTCAAAGAAAAGTCCAATGTAGAAACATAAATCCAAAAATGGCAAAGTGAAAATCCAAATAGTGACTGACGTGATCCACCACCATAAGTTGAATGTGCTTACCAGAGGGCAAGCTCAAATGGGCCCATAAGTAGATGTTATGATGAATCCCAACCAGATGGACTCCAGATGCGGTCTCTATCGTAGGGTTAACCAGGAACAGGAAACACGATCACAATCCTCCTTAGTACCGATCGTACCAAGGACACTCTCCAGTGATACCAATAATCACTTAATGGCCAATAAGGACATGTAGAGAAGAAAAAGGATGCTCCCATAGTGTGATATCAGAGTAACAGGTTTTATTAAAAAACAAAATGCTCCTACTTACATCAAATCAAAATAGGTGGGCAGGAATAAAAGATAAAAGCATGTGCCGGCCGGCAAATCGTACACCCGCTCAAACGCGGAACGCGATGACGTCAGCGCGTCAGCCTCCCTACGTCGTTTCGTCCAATGACGTCTTCTGGGGAACGGGCGACGCACTGACTCATCGCAACTTTATAAACAACAGACAATCACGCCCTGGTGTGGCTCTCAATGGCGGATATGGTAAAAACTGGACAATAAAAATATCCACGATTAACACTATTAAAAATGTCGATCATATATGGGGTATATATAATCAATAGAATTATTTAAAAAAACACAATTGTATGCCAAAACCAAATTGGCACACAAACTCATAATTGGGACTGATTGAAAAATCACTATTGCTAAGCCGTCATCAAAAGTCCGGGATAACGAGCCCCATCTTGTGGTGAAATCACAGAAGACATTCCCATTCACCTCATAATGGGCAAAAAACATATAAGGGTAACACCTCAAATGTATTATGAGGTTGAGATGGAACTCACAAAAGACACTCCCACTCACCTCATACTGGGCAAAAACACATAATGGTAACACCTCACATGTATTATGAGATTAAGATGGAACTCATAACAAACCTATAGATAGGAATAAAACTAGGTACTCACACACCTAGTAAATGAACCCAAACCAAAACCAACATATGGATGAATATTTGGAAAAATTGTTTTTTCTGTGGACTAATGAGCAGCTCACAAAGTCGTGGGGGTCATAGAAACTCCCATTCCTAAATGTAAAATAACTACTGTGACCAGCAAGGATATAATTGGGGGGATGGTTATAGAAAATATAAAATACAAAAAATAATACTAATTAAACCACCCTAGTGGGGAGAGTGAGTGATTAAGGGGGAACTACATCCGCCATTAAAAGACCGCACCTTACAGTCTACCAAATCACAAAACCTCGCCCTACACTCTACTTAATCGCAAAAAATGCATCAGATAGAAATAATATGAAAAAAACCCCAAGTACAGAATCAGAATAATTGTGAGAATCATCAAACATCTGACTATATAATTATTAATGAAAAGTCCAAAAATAAAAATATAATTAAAAATAACAGGGCATCATGAGTTGTCTATGAATGCGTTAACGTCAGTATCGACATTTAACCCAAACGGGGTATAGCATTTGATCTTATAAATCCAGGCCATTTCAAGTCTGGAGATGCCCCGGACAAGTGAGCCACCCCTCCATTGGGGCACATATTTGTCAATCCCCAGAAAAATTGTTTTAGAGGGGTCCTTACTATGGGCTTCCAAATAATGTCTAGATACTGGGTGTTTGGGGAACCCACCCAGAATGTTGGTAACATGCTCGTTTAGTCTCACCTTGAGGGGGCGCTTAGTCCTCCCCACATACTGGAGCCCACATGGGCATTGGAGCAAGTAGACAACCCCCTCAGTACCACAAGTAATAAACGGTTTAATCTCGAACTCAACCCCAGTGCTGGTAGAATTGAATCTATGAGTCCGTCTGTGGGTGCATCCACTAAGTGAACAGATCCTGCACCGTCTACACTGATAAAACCCTGTGAGATTACTGAAAAAATTATAAGTATTAGCCACAGGGGGATCTAAAATATTAGGGGATATCTTGGACTTAAGGGAAGGAACACCCCTATAGACAATTTGTGGCTTAGATGGAAGAACAGCATTGAGTGTTGGGTCACTGGTAAGAACATGCCAATGTTTGTTAATCATCTTCCCCACATTCCTATGTTGGATAGAAAATGTGGTAATAAAAGGGACCCTAGAAACCTCATTAGCCCCCCTATCCTTTTCTTTTAAAAGGTCGGCCCTATCCTTAAGAGAGACCTCTTCTAATACTGCCCTTAACGAGGGTAGTGTGTACCCCTTCTCAAGAAACCTTTTGGTGAGGATCTCGGCTTGACTGGAAAACTCTGCGGAATCGGAACAGTTCCTCTTCAAGCGCAGATATTGGCTTTTGGGCACTGACTTGAGCCATGCCTCATGATGGCAACTCCCTAAGGGGATATAAGAGTTCCTATCTGTGTCTTTAAAATGGGTAGCAGTGGTAAATACTCCATTTTTGACCCCTATTCTTAAATCCAAGAAGGAGATGGTAGTTTGACTGGCCTCATAATTGAGGATAATACCCCTCTCGTTGACATTCAAACCAGTGAGAAAAAGATCCAGATCGTCCCTGCTTCCATCCCATAGGAGGAGGATGTCATCAATATACCTAGCCCACAGAACAACCTGTGGACATTGTTGGGCATAGACGACATCCTCCTCCCATAGGGCCATAAACAGGTTCTCCAAACTGGGGGCATATTGGGATAGATTTAGGGGCTTTTATATTTTTTTATTCTTTTTACTGTTAATGGCAGCGATCTGCGATTTTTAGTGGGACTGAGACATTGCAGCCGACAAATCTGACCCCAAATGACACTTTTTGGGGACCAGTGACATTATTACATTGATCAGTGCTATAAAAATGCACTGATCAATGTAAAAATGACACTGGCAGGGAAGGGCTTACCACTAGGGGGCGATCAAGGGGTTGTTCCCTTAGCGTGTTCCAACTGTAGGGGGGATGGGCTGCCAGGGACATGACAGAGATCACTGTTCTCAATTACTGGGAACAGTAGATCTCTGTCATGTCTCTGTCATTACCCCTTCTTCCTCTAATAGGCGATTGCGGGTCGCCGACAAGACATTGTGTCTGCCCGACCCATGGGCATGCTCCCACAGCGCGCCGTCCCACCCACAACTAGGCCTGCGCGAGCCACCAGTCAGTTATGGTGATTCGCGCAGGAGAGCCAACCTGTCGCCGTATAATGACGGTGGCTGGTCGGCGACTATTTAAGGTACCAGATTTTATTTAAAAGAATTGCACTTACATTTGCAATAAAATAAACAAGTCCATCTAAAAATCACAGCCGGGTGTCAAAGCTCAGCAGTCTCACCACCCGTGATAATTATGAGCTAACCGTTTAAGTATCCTCCTCCTCCTCATCTAAGGGCTCTTTCACAAGGACGGTCCGTATGTCCGTTTTTCATCCTTCCGTTTTCGGATGAAAAACGGACATACATGTATCCCTATGGGATAGTGGGTGTCAGCGGATGAGCATCTGCTGACACCCGCTCTCGTCCGTGCCCACTATGCTCCGTTTCTGCAGACGGAGCAAAACCCAATTTTTTCATCCGTCTGCAGAGCGGATCGGATGACGACGGACTCTACGGTCCGTCGTCACCCGATCTCCCATAGGGGAGAGCGGCGCTCTGACAGGTCCGTCCCTGCACGGAGTGCAGAGACGGACCTGTCATCTTCCTGCTCAGCGGAGATCGATCCGGCGATCCCCGCTGAGCAAGTGGCTATCCACGGGGCGGATCTGCACTGATCCGCCCCGTGTGAAAGAGCCCTTATCCCCTTATCGGCCCAATTAATTAGATCGTAATATACCTGGTTAAGCCATCCAGTAGCAGAATATCCGTGCCATTAACCCTTCTTTCACCAAAGATCAAAGACAATCTAACAGTCTGTCGTTAGACAGCCTAATGAGATTTGAAAATTACAGTCACATGGCCAAATTAAAGCCTAAGCCTAGCTATAGTGTGTGTGTTTTCTTACAATCAGCATCAAGGGACACAATGAGAAGTGGCCCTATGTGCTGGTGGCAGCTGTCCTAGCTGAAATCTGAAATCCTCTGCCTCCCCCCACCTCCTTACTCCTGCAGCTGTAAACTTCTGGTGCTGTGGAGGTTAATATGTATGCCATTACCATGACCACAAAAAAAACAACCAAAATAAATTATCCTACACCGACATGCATAGGGATGTGTATTATTTGTTTGTACCTGTAATAGGGCCCATGAACAATAGTACAAATTTTGCTTTATTATTTTTTATTCTACATAAACACACTGAGCCTAAAGCCTCGTACACACGACTTTCCGACAAAAAAAACTTGGAATTTATTTTGAAGGGTGTTGGCTCCAACTTGTCTTGCATACACACGGTCACACCAATGTTGGCCAACAGTTACGAACGTAGTGACGTACAAGACGTACGTGATATCTCCATTAGGAACGCTAGTTTTAGAAGACTGATCGTTTCCGGCTCATCCTTGATTCCGAGCATGTGTGTTTGTACTTTGGACTTTTGTCCGACGGACTTGTGTACACGTGATCGGAAAGTCCAACAACACACATTTGTTGGTGGAAAATTTGAGAGCATGCTAGCCAACATTTTTTGGGGGAAAGTCCGACAACAAATATCCAATGGAGCATACACACGGTCGGACTTATCCGCCAACAAGCTCACATCCAACATTTCCCATCGGAAAATCCGATCGCGTGTACACAGCATAACACTAACATAGACAAAGCCCTGATCCAACAATTTGTTTCTCTTTTTCAAAGGATTGTTAATTTATTTGCAATAACTTCTCAATGTAGATTTTGGACCAATCAAGAGATTATGCTTAGGTGCTTAAACTCCTGCTGCCCATGTAATGCCTATAAGAGGCTGGACACTCATACACTGCACACATATGTCCCTGAGTAGCAGAGGTATCTGTGCTGAGAGCATTCTCATTGTGTAGTTCCTGCACAAAAACTGAGCTTTGAAGGACAGCTCCAGGTTTTTAGTAATGATCACAGTAATGCTGGAAGGACTGGCTCCCAATCATGTGACCATTGTGGCAGCCAATTAGATGCAGAATTTAGGAAGTAGGATTGAGTATTTTTTGCTGGAGTTGGCCTTTAATATCATTCATAGCTTCATAACCATAACCAACATTCTCAACCATAACTTAATGGCTAAATATACAGTATACTGTATAGTTATAATGTCTTTTAACATTGATCTGAAAATACATATCCATCATTTAAAAGATTAAAGCAAATTATAGGACAAATAATATAAGCCAAGCTTAAACACTTACAGGTTTGTGCATTTCTTAAGTGGTCTTTCCATTATGTATAATTAGCATCTTTGCATAGCAAGAGTTTCTACACGTAAACTGTATAAAACCAACTCCACGGCTGTCATTAGAGCACTATTACAGGTTGTAATTACCCATTTATAATTGATACTCATTCTATCTGCTTTTAATAATGAAAGACAGGAGCATTACAGTATTTGAACAAGTCACCTTGAAGTTAAAAAGGTATTGTGCTATTACTATGGGTACATTTAATACGCAGTTAATGCATGATTTTGTATGAATTAATACTTCTATACTTCTTAAGCCCAATAGGTTGGCATAAGACATTACGGCAACTTGTGTGCATCAGTTCCAACAGCCATACTGTGAAAATATACTGTATCTTTCTGCTCCTCAATTCAGATTATTTTTTTCCATTCATCTAGGTCACACTAATAATCACCATATTTTTAATATACTGAATATTACAACCATCTACTCTGATTAGTTGTTAACATTTCCTATTTTCAGAAGTCAAATCCTTGATTTTATCAATGGCCCACCATTGAGACTAATTGTGCCTGACAGTGCTAGTACCTTGCTGATCAAATTTAACATCCTGAAAAAAAGGGATTCTAGCCTAATTTCCTCATTTATCCACTCCATCATTACCTATCTGCACCCACTGGGAAAACCCTAATAAGTGGACCACAAATTGAGTGCAAACAAAATTTTATGTGCCTGGGTTCATTTTAATAACTATGCCCAACAGTTTTTACATTTGCCTTCAGCAAAGAATTCAAAGATATTTAATAATTTGTCATTAATCTCTGCAAAAAATGCAGAAGAGCCCTGCTTCCTTTTAGCAGTGTTACATTATTTTAAAAGAGCTAATTTAATGGTTCAGCTATTTACAAAGGGGTTCATGTTCAGCACATTTGCACAAAGCAGGTTGTACTGCATCAAAGAAACATTACTTAATTTTGACATAAATGTACATTTTCCTTTACAATATAAACACAATGAGTTGTGTCCAGGAGGCAAAGTAAAGACCTTATGATAAAGTAAATTATAAAAAAATATGTATATTTTATGTTCATGCCTTTGAAAAAAAATATATATATTTTTTTCTCTTAAAGCGGAAGTAAACCCATCCATAAACGTGCTGGAAATGTAACACTCCCATTGGTTGTGCTCTTAGCCAAACTGTCAAACCATCCAATGGCTGGTGTCATAACTAATCACATGTGCAGCACCATGGCAGTTGTAGATTAAACAGAGGCAAAGATGTCGGCTTCCTTGGCTGAAAACGTTAGGGGGGTTTACTTACACTTTAATAAAGTAGTCCCATATTTTGCTAATTTTCTAATACCGTAAGTTGAACCTATTTTGTATAAATGTATTTTAGGACAATTCAAACACATATCTGTAAGGATATATTTATATATGTTCAATAAGTATTTCAATCTGAACTCCAGGAAGAAATGCGCACTTTATTTCCTCATTTATAAATAAAAAAAAAATCATGAACCTAAAAAAAAGGAAGGAAACAACCATAACTTTAAAATAATAATAATACACGTTACAATTGTAGCACCCTCTATGTTGTTAGATATGAGAATAGGATTTTTGTGTAGGATAGGTAAATTGTCAGGCTTGGCTGGCAGCCAAGCCCGTGTGTATTTTTCAGGGTTGTGTGACTCAGGCAGAGCTGGTGACTCACAGGCAGCATCACTGAGACCTCCCACTTCTTTCCAAAACATACTGGAATTTTCTGGAAAGGAAGAAGAGAGGAGAGGTGGAGCTGTCTGTAGTTCTGACCAATCCTCAGGTTGGATTAGCAGGGGGCAGGCCTCCTTAAATACTCAGGGTCAGCCCAGCTTGAGGGGAGTTGTTCAGGAGGAAGCTGGAGATGGAGTGCTAGGCTGTCATGATCCGGAAGGAGCTCCCCAGTCTGGGGGGGGGGGGGGTGGCCTTGGGCCTGGGTGCGGACAGGACTCTTCTCAAGATACATCCTGGACAGGTGGCATGGGAGCAAGGAGAGGAGAGCAGGAGAGCACTGCCAGGCAAAGTCTCCAGGGAGGAACAACAGGTAGCAGCCAAGAGGGCTGGTGAGTGACACACAGTCTGGAAGGACTGGGGATAAATGCCTGAGAGGACTGGGAAATTGCAGTCTGGGATGGGTGCAGAGCCAGTGGAGTGGACTGTAATGCCATGGGCAGTGGAGAGAGGCAGCTGCGTGGACAGCTAGCATTGGGACTACCTATATTTTTGCTACACTATAGGGGCCCGAGGTCCATGCCTGCAAAAGGCATTCACCCTAGACCTGGCTGAGTCAGTGTCAGACCTGCATATCAGTGCTAGCTGGTCCTGGGGAGTGAGTTCAAGAATCAAGTAAAGTGCTGGAGAGGAGTGAGATCAAGAGTTGAGTCTGTGCTAGAGAAAGTGCATATACAGGAGCTGTATATAGTTCCAAAGTCCCTAAAATTATCTGTAATCAATTGGGTATCTCATCTCAACTACCCTATGCCCATCCAAGTTAATTCCCCTAAATAAAAATACAAAAAAACAAAGTGCATGGACTGTTTTATGTCTGAGAGTGACTGTAGTTTGTGTGCCTGGCTGGGCAGGGTTACGGACAGACTACTAGCAGCCCCTACGGGGGTACCGCTACACAATGTAGTAGTTGTACTGTTGACAAAACACGTCAACGCTAACTGGCACTGCAGCCTTACTGCTTATTTGTTGCTACGTGCCGCCTTAGATTAATTGAAGAGAATTTTACTATGCTGGTGCAAATGTCCGTTCGAGTCCTATATGGATTTTCAACATACAACGTAAGACGTGGTTCAATATTTCAGCTATACCTGGACACACAGTACAAGGAGAGTTTTACCACTCCAAGTGATTGAGTCTATGACATAGTCATAGACTTGAAATGATGTGCCTCTAATTTGTGCTTTGGGCTTCCTTGATGGATTTGTTACTTTTTTCAAAAATGTATGGATTACAAGTACACAGTGGGAGTGATCAACCTATGTTGAAATCTTCAATTTTGATTGTATATGCTAATTCATATCAGTCTCCTCTACTATATTTGGAAAATGTGTGGACTTGTTTTGAATTGACAACCTGTCTTCATCTTGGTTGATCTTGTTATATATCATGATTGGATCTAGATAAGTGCAAATCATTTTCCTGGATATTTGCTCAATTTAAATAAAACAGTTTAATGATTTTTTTTTTATTATACCATATATCTTTATTGAAGTTTAGTATAACAAGTAATGGAATTTAGTGAAGAGAACATTCACAAGGATATAAATGAATACGCCTCAGAACATGAGTAACAGTTCTTCATAGAACAAGTTGAGGTAGAAAGTACAAGTTGAAAAGACAACATTATCTGTTTAATAAAGGACATTGTCTTCTTCACCAAGGAAGAGCGAGAGGGGGGAGAGAGGAGGGGGAGTGAAGGAAAGGAGGGGGGGGGGGGGTTCTAATAGAAAAGAGTGAAAGGAAACGGTAAGTGAATTGAAAAGCAATTTCCAGGCTACTAAGTGGGTGAATGTGAAACAGGAGTACCTAAGAATCCGGTCACAACCAAATAATGTATAAAAACAGAGATTATGCAGCCATAATGACTGACGTTTACAGAAATTTGGTTTGTTACATTTTTAATGGCTAGTAGATTTTAATTTCACATTGGTGATTTAACGTGTCTATAATGTCTCCAATACTAGGGACATCAGATGCGTTCTAACTGCTTAGTGATTTATTTCATCTGTTTATATTATACTGAAATCAATTTTATTTTATAGTAACATAAGTTTAAGCTAAGTGATATTGTTCCTGAATAGCAATGGAAGGGTGGTTATCTTATAGACTTTTTGCATATGGGTGTCAGCATGCATCACTGTGCTGGGTGCCTATGATATAGATTACATTACATTTTTTTTGACTGTTTCTGCCTTATAATCTGGTTATTGGTTCATTACTGGATTTATATGACTGCACATTAGTATCCCCCTGGGGATGAGGCTAATGTTACTTTATTTTAATTGCTTTAAATTTGGTGGGGGTTAAAATTCTAGAAGACAGCCAACTATATATTTTTGGTACATTTATAATCATTATGATTGTTTATTTTTTCATGCCTGAAGCCCTTTGGAAACTGTAGCATTTACAAATTGCATTGAATAATACATAATTACAGTTTTACTAAACCCAGGACCCTGCATTCATTATACCTGGTCTCCCACAGTACACAGAACATGGAAATGCAATTATTTTTGTAAATATACACTGCTAAATATTAGAAAGAGGTGCTATGGATTGGCGGCAGTGTCAGAAAAATGGCACCAACATCCCTGAGAATATGAATGGACAAGGGGAAGTTTTTTTGGTGGGATTTTTAAGGTGCCGGACAAAGGAATTAAATTACAATACTCCAAAGTATATAAAAAATAAAGACAGGGTTTATTACATTGAAGACAAATTTAAAAAAATATTGGCTGTACATAAGATACTCAGAAATAGTTACACATCTAAATCTAAACTCACTCTGACAAAAAGTGTGACTTATCCCGACATGTTTCGCCTGTTACAGCTTTCTCAGGGGATGCTTTTTTCATTAGATGTGATACTGCATAAGACAAAGTACAGTTAGGAACAATACATGTTTAACCACTTCCCGACCGGCGCACACAGATATACGTCGGCAGAATGGCACGTACAGGCAGGAGGGCGTATATATAAGTCCCTCCTTAATGCCTGTCCGTGCCATCGGGAGCGCACCGGGAGCGGCGCGCTCCCGCGCCGGTCGGGACTCTCGTGAGGCTGAATGGGGAGATGCCGAGATAAACAGCATCTCCCCGTTCTGCCTAGCAACTAGTGACGCCGATCTCTGCTCCCTGTGATTGGAGCAGAGATCAGCATTCACTAGCTGACAGCCACGCCCCCCCCCACAGTAAGAAACACACCCCTAGGCATACTTAACCCCTACACTGCCCCCTTGTGGTTAACGCCTTCACTGCCAGTGTCATTTATACAGGAATCAATGCATTTAAATAGCATTGATTGCTGTATAAATGACAATGGTCCCAAAAATGTGTCAAAAATGTCCGATGTGTCCGCCATAATGTCGCAGTCACAATAAAAAATTGCTGATCACCGCCATTACTAATAAAAAAAAAAAATTATTAATAAAAATGCTGTAAAACTATCCCCTATCTTGTAAACGCTATAACGTCTGCGCAAACCAATCAATAATCGTTTATTGCGATTTTTTTTTACCAAAAATATGTAGAAGAATACGTATCGGCCTAAACTGAGGAAAAAAAATGTTTTTATATATTTTTGGGGGATATTTATTATAGCAAAAAATAAAAAATAATGCGTTTTTTTTTTCAAAATTGTCGCTCTTTTTTGTTTATAGCTCAAAAAATAAAAACCGCAGGGGCGATCAAATACCACCAAAAGAAAGCTCTATTTGTGGGGGAAAAAAGGTGTCAATTTTTTTAGGGAGCCACATCGCACGACCGCGCAATTGTCAGTTAAAGCGACGCAGTGCCGAATCGCAAAAAGGGGCCTGGTCCTTTGGCTGCAAATTGGTCCGGTCTGAAAGTGGTTAATAACATAAAAAAATAAAACAAAAAAATAAAATGAAACAAATATGTTGTTGATCGCCCCACTCGATATCCATCAGTCGCCCAAGAAGATGCATTACCTGCAACTTGATGTTAATCCGGATGGAAAAGCAGACACTAGACAGTATGTATGGCAAGCTGACCAAAACAAGGCCCAGAGCAGGGTCAAATAAGCCGAGATCTGTTCTGGGAAGTGTTAAGAGATAAGAAATAACCTAGAAATTATATATATTGGTGAAGTAGAGGAAGAAAAAAGGGAAAAAAATCAGCAGTATATAGCAGTCTTGTGACTTCTATCAGTGTCTGTTTAAAGCCTTGTAGGAGGAGTTTTTATTCTCCTCTGACTGCCTTATGAGGCTGCATGACCCCTGATCCTCTGTCTGGACAGTGCTGACTGGCCCTGTGCTGATCACATGCACCCTCTGCGATCAGCAGATGGAATGGGGACAGTACAAGAATGGGAGGATCAGAGAAAACATGATCAAACAGCCTTTTTACACAGTGTGGATGATTAACCCCTTAGGTTCCACAGTGAGTATAAGAAGCATGCTTTACTGCATATACAGACTCATTTTCCTGTTGTGGGTTTAATAACACTTTCAATTTGTTTTGTTTTTTTCATGCAAGCATCATTACCTGAATTTAGGTTGCTCAGAACTCAGACTGTAGTTGTGCTGCATAGTTCATATGCTAACATGTGACACAATGGTAGTTGGAGAGAGCAGAGTGACAGAGAATTTAGCCCATCAGACTGCTGATTTTACTTTCACTGTCCAGCCACAGATTGGGGGAGGTACAAGACCTTCAAGTGTGCCTTCAATGCAGCAGAGACAAATCAGGACTCCTAACAGACAGGGGTCTGCTGTGCGTCTATATTTCAGAGCTGGATGGACGGAAATGCAAATCCTTTGGCAGGCAAAACAGCTCCCTTATATGTATATAATTTTTGTATTTGTATCTGTCTAAGGCCAGCCATAGATGGTGTAAATGTCTTTCCTGCAACCACGGGTTGATTCCCTATTTAATACAGACAGTGCTGACAGGGGAATCCCTCCTGCTGAGCAACTGTCTGCTCACGGAAGGTAGAAAAAATGATCCGCACTCCGGTTGTTGCTCTAATGCCGCGTACACACGAAGGGACTTTGTCCGCCGGACCTAGTCCAGCGGACAAACCGCCGGACTTTCCAGCTGGGCTTCGCCGGACTTGAAAGCGAACGGACTTGACCACACACAATCACGCTAAAAGTCCGGCGGTTCACGCGATGACGTACAGCACGTACGACGGGACTAGAAAAAGAAAAATACTAGAAAAATACTTGCTACTGAGCATGCGTCCTTTTTGGTCCGCCGACCATACTACAGACGGCCGTATTGTCCGCCGGACTGCCAAGTCCAGCGGATAATTTTAAACAAAACTTAAAACCTATCCGCCGGACTTTTGGGAAAAAAAGTCAGTCGAAGGCCCACACACGAGTGGATTGTCCGGCGGACTCGAGTCCAGCGGACAATCCCGCGGGATAGTCCCTTCGTGTGTACGCGGCATTAAAATTTCTTCATTTTATTGAATAGCCACAGTGAACAAACACATGAAAAACAATTAAATCAGTTGACGCGTTTCAGCCTATAAGGCCTTAGTCATAACCCATAACTCCCAGAAGGGCAGGCAGGGGAAGCCATCCCCACCGGGAGAAGACAGTGATAATTGCTAGTGGTTATAGCAGCCCCTTGCGATAATCGCAAGGGAATCCAGCAGGCTGGTTGTACCCAAGTTGATCGATCAACGTGATATATTCAGCCTGCCCACACATGGTTTGATTCTGGGTTTGTTGCTGCTGAAAACATCTATGGCCGGCCTTTGGAGTTCAGCTTAAAAGGTAGCATAACATGTAAACTGCCATTACTGACATCCTTTAGAAAATACATGGCTGTCTTTTTGTGTCTAACTCAGAACAAACATGCAACATGTAAAATCACAACTACCGATCTATGTTTTGTTTTGAGTTATGCCATGTACACACGATCGGAAATTCCGCCAGCAAAAGACCGATGAGAGCTTTTGGTCGGAAAATGCGACCGTGTATATGCTCCATCGGACTTTTGCTGGCGGAATTCTGGCCAGTAAAAGATTGAGAGCAGGTTCTCAATTTTTCGGGCGGAAAAAGTTTGGATCGGAAATTTCGATCGTCTATACCAATTCCGACGCACAAAATTCCTACGCATGCTCGGAAACAATTCAACGCATACTCAGAAGCATTGAACTTCATTTTCTCAGCTTGTCGTAGTGTTGTACGTCACTGCGTTCTTGGCGGTCAAAAGTTCCGAGAACTTTCGCGTGACCGTGTGTATGCAAGCCAATCTTGAGCGGAATTCACTCAGAAAAACCGACGGAAAATACACTTGTGTGTACGGGGCATTAGTCAATTGAGCAGAGAGCATTTTTAGGGAGATTGGATATTTTCTAAGTGATCAGCAATGGCAGTCCCTACATTTTTGTCACGGTGTGTTTTTCGAAATAAGGTAATCTTTCATGTACTTTCCTATTTTGTTTAGTTACTATAGCAGGAAAAGAGAACTATGCAATAACTTTAAAAAAAAAAAAAAATCTCAAAATTTGCATACAATTATCACTCGGTTGCAACTTTATTACATTCTTTGACACATTTACAGAAAAAGTCTTTGGTGTGATCATTAATATTCCGTTAGAAACGTAGTGTTAGTTTTCAATAATTTTTATTAGAGTTTTGTAAGCAAAATAAGCAGGAAAATGTGCATAGACCTCAGTGAATCATGATTAATTTCACACAAGAAAATAGCACAGCTTAGTTATAAGCAAAGTGTAATTAAAATTATAGGTCATTTATTTCTAAAGTTAAGCCAAAAAATTTACTGGACATAAGAGTTTACAAGCTTCACCCTAGGCCCTTCCATATGTCATGCACCTTTTACTGTTTTGAAACTAAATAAATCTAAATAAAATTAATAAATAAAACTAAATAAATTAAATAAACATATAAAAATTACGAACCCACAACTAGGACATATAGGAGCTTTGATGAAGTTTGATTCATTATAACTTAAGAAAACTTCACTGAGCATTTTCATGAAAAATCAGGACATGTGTTTTTATGCTTCATGCTTTTTTTTTTTTTTTAAGGAGGAGGAGAATGCTACCAAAAACGCTACCAAAAACGCATCAAAAATACACTAAAAACGCATGCATATTAGTTTTTCATGTGTTTTTGATGCACTTCCATTAAAGTCTATGTACACAATAATGCACCGCCCTGCATGAAAAAGTCTTCTAAAAACATACTACAGGAAACTGCATAGATAGGAACAGGATCCATAGGATACCATGTTAAATTAATTGATGCGTGTTTCTGCATTTCTGAAAACGCACTAAAAACACACAGGTGTGAACCCTGGATAACAGGGGTAAAAGAAAATGCTTAGTCTGGTGTGGTTGTACGGTGAGTCTGATTAGTGCAGATCAGACTGGGGTTCTCGGTCTCCCTGTGCCCCTACTAGACATTGGGTGATTTAAACATAGGAGGGGCAAGAGGAGCTGAACAAGGAGTTTCCAGAGCTCTCTAAGGTAAGCTGGGTTCCACAAGCCCCCCACCCAAAGTGACTTCCGTCACAGTATTGTCTTCACATGAGTAGATTTAGCACTAGGGTCAGCACTGATATGCTGACTACATGGCTTTGTTAGGCTATGTTAGAAAACAAAGCCATGTGATTTTTTTTTTTTTTGTCCAGGTCTAGTTTGGGCAAAAAAGTATGGCAAACAATTTAGTCTCTGTAAAATAAAAAAAGAAACAAAAACATAGATGCCTTTATATAATAATGCAAACTGCAATGTACAATATAAAGTAATTCATATCATCCAATCAACACTATACTATCATTGCTCTAAATGGTATAAACAAAATCAGTGTAAAATCTTATTAGTATATGTTGCTGAACATCACTGCACATCACACACTGCGCTAACCCATCCAATAAGTCCACCTTTCTTGAACATCCATATCGTCTGTCTAAAAGAAGTAAACTCTACTACTGACTTTTACCTTATTATAGGCTTACCTATAGGTAGTGTTAATATCTCATAAACGTGCACCGCTTAGGAGATATTTACTGTACATGCAGCCAGCATGCACTCTGAAGGAATGGCCACCCATGCCATTTCTTTAAAACCCTGTGCCGTGACTGGCGGCTCCCGTGCGCATTGCGGCTCCGCCCACTCGCAGAGCTAGAGTCCGCGAACCTGAAGGAAACTCCCGGGAATGTCAGCTGTCTCAGCAGTGTGCGGGTGTCAGGGCTGGGCTCAGCCCTTCCTTCTCTGAGCTGGCCGCTCAGCTGTCAGATAATTGCCAGCTCCTATCTCTCCACAGTTACTCACCTGTTGATGATATCCTTCTCATCAGTCCTGCCTACTTAAGCCGTCCAGCCCAGAGGATCTCTGCCGTCACCTTGCTCAATATCAGAGACACTATCCTGCATTCCTGTTTAAAGACTTGCTTGGCTGACATTGCTTCTAGCTCCAGATCCTGCTTGCTGTTTTGCTACGCTCATCTCCGACTCCCTGACGTTTGGCTTGTCTGACTATGCATTCCGGTTCCTGAACTCTGGCTATGTTTTGACTACATTTGTTTACTATTTACTATATTAAACAAGTGTTATTTAACTGTACTTCTGTCTCGGTCTGATTTCATGGTTTCTGACAGCGGGCACTGCTGGAGGGCTTCATTCTAGGGTAAGTATTTCGTAATGAGCTAGTATGCGATGCATACTAGCTTATTATGCCTTTGTCTTACAGGTTTTTTTGTTTTTTTTTCCCTAAGAGAACCTCTTTAAGGGCCATACACATGGGCTGAATATCAAGCAGCATCAGCTGGTTCAATAGAAACCAGCCAACATTCACTCCGTGTGTACATCGGCCGTTCTGACAGAAGCCGGCCATTCGACTATCTTCTGTGAAAGGACTAAAAAAGGGTCTGCTCATCAGAATCCAATCAGCACTGACCGGTGTGTTCTAGCGTGGGGGGGGGGGGCGTCTCACTGTCAGAACACAATAGCTCAGTGGGGAGATCGCTGCACTAACATTGCATAGTTGAAGAGCTCAGGAGGAGCTGCTGTACTATTTTTTTGTCATTCAGCCCGCTGGGTTGAACGAAAAAGCACTAATAATGTGTACTAGGCTTTGGACTCTGAACTGGAGGGCTTGTGTGCTGTGAGTACAATACAAGCCTAAAAGAACACTTATAAAAATTTAAATATCTGAGCTTATCTTGCTCTAAAATTCTATCTAATTCCATAAATATCATATAACATTATTTACCAAGTACAGTGGATCTGTAGCACTCTGTCCATTTTATCTTGCTGCAGATAAGCCATGTACATCTATATTACAAATATTTTGCTTATTTATCTAGAGGCTCATGTTAAAACCATGCAGTATTTTTGCACTTCAGCAGTCTCAATACATCACATTGACAGTATCTTAATACCATAAATGCACAGTTTACAGCGTACTAATGGCCTGATGTGAGTGATGACAAGCGGGGGCTTATAGCAGAATCTTTTCCTGAGAGGATATATTGGCCTGCGTTGAATGATGCCTTGATAACTTTTTATTTCGAAACAAGAAACTGGTATCTCAAAATAAGTGTATTTGATCTTGGGTGTAAATGATGTTCCAACACTCCCTTTTATAATGGAAAATACATGCAGAAATTGTTTCAAACCATGTTGTAACCTCCAGACTAATACTATAAGGGACTACAGGCAATAAAATACATTTCAACACATGCAAAGTGAAAATGTATTTACATATGGCAATTGCTTTGATGAAGGCTTCTTAGCCGAAACGCGTCAGCGTAGCCTGTACCCGTGTACCCGTGTACCCATGTAACCAAATAAAGGACTTTTATTCAAGAGCATCCGAGTCACCAGCCCTTTTCTGATTCAGTTACCTATGACAATGTATTAAACTTTACTTTAAGCAAAAAATGTGCATGAGATATTTGGCCTGTGGCTGGAAATGAAGTCTGTCTACACAGACTACACAATATTCTGGCAGCTTTGGTTCTAGCTACCAACTAACTGTTCATGTATAACATTATAATAAATATTATTTCAGCAGTGAACCAGCTTTCCTTCCAAAAACGTTCTCGATTGTATATAAAAACACTATAATAACACATATACACTATATTGCCAAAAGTATTGGGACACCTACCTTTACACGCACATTAACTTTAATGGCATCCCAGTCTTAGTCCATAGGGTTCAATATTGAGGTGGCCCACCCTTTGCAGCTATAAAAGCTTCAACTCTTCTGGGAAGGCTGTCCACAAGGTTTAGGAGTGTATCTATGGGAATGTTTGACCATTCTTCCAGAAGCAAATGTGAAGTTAGGCACTGATGTTGGACAAGAAGGCATTTTTTCAGTGGATCAGAGATCCAGTCAAGCACTGTACGACCTCCCTGAGCAAGGGGGGGGGGGGTGGGTCACAGGCTTTCTGGAACAGATGACAGATAAACAACATAACAAACCAACCATTCATTCTACTGCATGTAGAGCGTTGTGATGCGGATACCTTTAGAGTAAAGGAGAATGCCAGTGCAGGAATCAGTGCATTTGTATAGCACTGATTGCTGTATAAAAAAAGACAATGGTCCCAAAAATGTGTCCGCCATAATGTCGCAGTCACAAAAAATAAAAATCGATGATCGCCACCATTACTGGTAAAAAAAAAAGTATTAATAAAAATGTGATGACACTAAAGTTTTTGTGCATTAAAAGGCTGGTGTCCCAATACTTTTGGCAATATAGTGTATTTTGTTCAATAATTTTTATTGAAAAAATTTAAGCCAGATGTATTTGTTCATTTTTCTCCCCCTATCCCCTGTATAAATTCACATTGTGCAGTCCTAATAAACAAATAGACTGCATGGATTTAAACAGCCACAGCAGCCCTTTATTTAATCACAAAAAAATTACAGTTTAAATAAAAGAGATCTTCAGTGTTCACTAGACAAATAGTCTTGACTAAAATCTACCCTTGTCCTCAACCACATCTCAGCAACTCAAGGATAGCTTCAGAATTCACCATTTCTAACTCCGCAAGGGACAGAGTCACCATCAAAAACAACTGACACCAATAGAGGAGCACCATAACACCAGATAGATATCCCCTGCTTTGTAACCATTTCCCCTCTTCATGGATCCCCAAAGACCCCCTAACCTGCCAAGCGGCTCGGACAATCCCATTATAATCTAAATCTGTTGCCAAACAATAAACAAGGGAGGGCAGGTGGAATTTTATTCACTGTTCCACCTTCTGGAATGAACTCCCAGCAGGCACGTGGTCTGGCAAAGAAAGGGGAGAGACTTATGGTGGAATTTTTGGTTTAAGGGTCATATTCTGACTTTATGAAATCTCCAAAACCAATCCATTCCATCTCTTTTATCATCTTTCACAACTTTATATATCTTTTCCTGGATTGGAAGTTATAAATAAAGTTCAAGTCTCAGAATACATCAAAGGATCCTGTTTGTGTGTTGGACTGTACAAACGGTTGTGTATTTAAAGATACATCCCCTCTATGGTTATACCTGATGATCCGATTTTTTTACATCCCTATGACTTTGGAGCCTCAATAAACATACAAATAGATTTTTGAATATACAGCGTATACTATACCTGATATAAAAAATTCTCCCGAAGAGGCAAATAACCAAGGCGAAACATGTAGAGATGTAATCAGTCTGCACTGTTAAATGTACTGTAATTTCAAAAACTCATCTTTGTGATGTTTGTTTTTTTAAAGATTTTCTAATAAATTCTAAATTTTTCTATAAATAACTTTGTTGTAGATGTGCACCTTAAAAATCCCAAAATATCATAACATAAAAAAAGATTTAGGAGGGAATGAATGAAAAAAGAGGGAAAAGCCAAACTACTCTGCAGTTGTAAAGACATGGATATCTTTCAGGGTTCTCAAACTGGTGGCCCTCCAGCTGTTGCAAAACTACAAGTCCCATGAGGCATTGCAAGTCTGACAGTTTCAAGCATGAGTCCTTGTAGTTCTGCAACAGCTGGAGGGCCGCCAGTTTGAGACCCCTGTCTTAGACAATGATAAAAAATAATTGACCATAAAACTAACTGATATCATGTTTACATATTTGAAGATATGGAAATATACAAATATTATGTACCTTTTAAATGAGATGCTCGCTTTTTTACTCTATGATAGCACAGATGCCTGTAAAGGTATCTTGAGAATACTAATACCCATTTGTGGATATCCCCACTCTCCCACTCTCCCAATCACTAAAATCTCATATAACATGTAAGTATCATTTTTAAAAGTAATTTTCAATATGTTTAAATATGTGTCTTTTCATAAGATACAACTAATAATCTGGCCAGAAAGTCCTTGTCTCCCAATTGCACTTCTGCTTCCAGGCTGCATTGCTTGATTAGGGTCTCATATGGATTCTTAAGAACACTCCATGCTTTTTACCTTTCTTTTTTTGTGTAGAGTTTCCCTTTAATACCAAAATCCCCCACTCCATTTTGTTTGTTTCATCATAGATAATGGTCTGGTTTTTACTTTTAGGGGGAACAAAATGAAAATGAAGTAGCACAAGCTGTCATTTGCTAGCAACTGAAATGCTATTTGTAAGCTAGGTTCACATTGGTCCAATTTGGCATGCAATTTGACATGTCAAATTGCATGCCAAATCGGCGTCTATTGCCGGCAATGACACCATCCAAATCTCACCGATTCCGATTCCTAAGAGTAGTTCCTGTACTAATTTTGGTGACTTCGGGGGGCGATTTGTATAGACATCTGTGCATGAACCCAAAAAGATGTTTGTCAAATTGCTCCTGAAGTCGGACTATTGCTGGGTTAAATTCGTGCTAGTTCAGCTGAACTCACACGATTTCTAAGCTGCAGCAATGTGAACCTAGGCTAAATGTCAGTTTGTGTGCATCGTGCAGATCCATCACTTTATAGGCTGCTTTGAGTATTCCTAGGTATGTTTTTTAAAGAATTTAGCATTGTTATTTTTGACCTTGAAGCATTATTACAATTGCTGATCTTTCAAACTTTTTCTTTATCTTTGGTATATGTTCCCCAGGAAGTACCAATCCCTTCCCCCCTTGACAAGTTGTTTGACAATCTCTTTCCTATTGGTAGAACAAATGGAGAACGATATTGTTAGTGAGAAAAAGAACGCTGCACGCCCCTATTAGGCATCAATTGAAAGGGTTCCCGTGGGGTTTTGAGTTGCTAATAAGTGATATTTATTTTAATGCATTACCCTTATACATCCCCAACAGTGACTTGGTGAGTGATTGACCTGTTTCTTTGTCTTTGGCTCCTCCCCACCCTCCCTCTCATGTGTGGGCTTAAGAGCGGCCTTTTGTAAGCCCATGTTTGGCTCTCTGGTACTCGCCCCCTCCGTCGGTGTTCGGAGTGGGGGTGTCTTGCCACGTTGCTCGGATCCTCAGGCACAACAATCAGAAGGCTATTCTCTTCAGCTGTTATTGGTAAATATACTTGAACAATTACAAAATATGTGTCAATATCAATATATATTGCCTGTTGACAGTTGGTTTTTAAATGATTTTACTTTTATAATGTATCTTTTATCAGAGTTTTTTGCTCTTTCCCCCAGAAGAAGACCTCTACTGTTAAGGTCGAAACGTGTCAGTGTTTTACAGTATGATTACATACTTATATCATGCTATGTTTGTCTTTTGTATATATAAAGGCTGTATTATTATGTACATGCAATAGCCTTACTTACAGAGCTCATGTTTTAATGTCTATTTTATGTAATCATTTTTTCTAAATAAAATTTATATTTTTTCAAACTTTTTAAAATTTCTTTGCTCTTTCCAATTCAGTTTTAGTTTTTAACATTCGGTTCCCATTGACTTCAATATGGTTCAAATTCAGCACTGAGACTTTTATCATGTTCTGCAAATCTGTCTTAAACTGGACCAATGTACTTCCAGCTCATCCCTGGTAAAGACCAGTCTTAGCCCCCGTACACACGGTCGGAAATTCCGATGGAAAATCCGATCGGACCATGTTGTCAGAAAAACCGCCCGTGTGTGGGCTTCATCTGACTTTTTCTGTCAGAATTTCCGACTGAAAAAATTTGGTATCCTGCTCTTAAATTTTCCGACAACAAAATCCAATCTGACTTTTTCCAATCATGTGTAGAGAATTCCGACGGACAAAGTGCCACACATGCTTAGATCAAATTACGAGACCAAAGCTATTGGCTACTAGCCTCTATGTAGTTCCGTCGTATGCAACGAACGTCACCACGTTCAGAATGATCGGATTTTCCGACAACTTTGTCCGACCGTGTGTATGCAACACCAGTGTCTGTCGGAAAAAATCTGACGGATTTTGTGGTCGGAATTTCCGACCGTGTGTATGGGGGCTTATGCCGCGTACACACGGTCGGATTTTCCGATGGAAACAGTCCGATGGGAGCTGTTCATCGGATTTTCCAACCGTGTGTATGCCCATCTGTCTTTTTCTGTCGGAATTGCCGATGGACTTTGGATTGAGAACCTTGTGTATGCAATTCCGACACGCAAAATTCAGATTTCCATGCTCGGAAACAATTCGGCGCATGCTCAGAAGCATTAAACTTCCCTTTTATAGTGCAGTCGAACGTTTTTTAAGGCGTGGTGTTATTGACCGTCGGAATTTGGTGTGACTGTGTGTAGGCAAGACAGTTTGAGCGAAATTCCGTCGGAATTCTGATGGGAAAACCATCAGAGCTTTTTCCGACGAGAATTCCGACTGTGTGTACGTGCCATTAGTCAGCAGAGAGTGGAGTTGAGTTCCAGATGCACCTACTCAGAGAAAACACTAAATGTGGTAGGACATAACCAGAGATCACTGGGTCATTGTGCAGGTTGGAAGCTTCTGGTGGTGTTAATGGTCTAGACCAGCCTTTTTCAACCAGGTTGCCTTCAGGTTTTTGCAGGGGTGCCTTGGCAAAATGTCAGAAAATTGCCCAAGAATTGTATACAAACCAATGGGTGGATCAAGCCTGCCTTTTAGTTACACAAAGGCACAGATTTTATTATGCATCATTACAACCTTCTAGCTGCTAGCATCCTAACAATCAATGATGTCATTGGTAATGAAGGAGGATGTCGGGTGTCTGCACAGCATCATTGTTTGCCTCTCCCCTAATCAGCACTGGGGTCCCATTAGCATGAGGGAGATAAAATGAAGGAGAATAGAAACATTGGAATACTAGTCAGTACCAGTGTGCAAAGGTGTGTTTGCTTTGGAAGAATAAATTGCCTCTAATGTTGGGTGCACTACTTGTGCAGATGTTGCTGCATTGTATAAAACTATTACTGTTTTTTACATTTTAGAATAGGGTGCCTCGTGATTGTGCATAGTTTGAACGGGGGTGCCCTGACTGAAAAAGATACACACAGGTCTACACTCTAAACATGTAAATGTGTTTTCTACCTACTGGAGTGAGTCATGTTGATGGTTATTAGTTGATTCGTTTTCTGCTACAGGATGCACATTTTTCAATAATCTGTACAATATAATGTACAAGACTGTAACTGGTTGGAAGGTTCCGTTTACAGATTTCCTCATCCACTTTGGTTTGTCAAAGTTAAGATCACCTTGATTTTTACAATCATCAATCATGGACAGGCAGGTCAAAATACAGCTTGGTCTTGTTTGCTCAAGAACATAGGGGTGATTTGCTCCAATTGTTGTTTGTAATGGACATCTTGAAAAAAATGTTCGATACTCCCTACACTGAAAGGTATGTTTAACATGCAGCCTGCAACAGGATTTAAGGTGACTTTGAGTATGTTACTGCTATGCTGACTGACCATAAGCATTAATCACCAGGACAACAGTGGATTCACTGAACTTGTTAGTTGATTATAACTCCATCCATGGATTGTAAGAAAGAAGTCATGGTTCATACACAGTATATTAAATTCTCAGTAACTGTATGCCAGGTGTAACCAAACCACATTACAACAGTGCTTCTAAATGTCAGATCTAAACTACTACCAATAGGTTAGGTTTTCAGGTTTTTCTTTATCAAAGGTAAAGTATTACTTACTCAATAATTACCATAGGTGTTTTGTTTGAAATATATACTAAAAACGTAACCTAAATTCTCAAAAATAGAATTTACATTGAACTTTAATGAAACTTCAGTTTGTACTTATCCATGCACTCCTCTACTATTTTTAAAAATTGATATAAGCACACAATAGTAAAGCGGAACTAAACCCTCCTGTCCTTCACAACCAAGGAAGCTTCCATCTTAGCCATCTTAGTTTGATCTGTTTGATCTGTAATTGCCATAATGCTGCACACATGATCAGTTATGACACCAGCCATTTGATGGCTGACAGTTTGGTTAACCACTTGCTTACTGGGCACATAAACCCCTCTCTTGTCCAGACCAATTTTCAGCTTTCAGCGCTGATGCATTTTGAATGACAATTGCGCGGTCATACAACACTGTACCCAAATTATTATCATTTTTTTCCCCATAAATAGAGATTTCTTTTGGTGGTATTTGATCACCTCTGCGGTTTTTATATTTTGTTAAAAAAAAATTAAAAGACCACATTTAAAAAAAAAAATAATTATATTTTTTTATATTTTGTTATACAATTTTGCACACAGGTATTTTTTCTCCTTCATCGATGTACGCTGATGAGGCGGCACCGATAGGTGGCAGTGATGGGCACTGATAGGCAGCAGTGATGGGCACTGATGGGTGGCAATAATGGGCACTGATCGGCACTGGTTGGTTACACTGAAAGGCAGCATTGCTAGGTGGCACCGATTGGCACCACTGGTGGGCATTGATAGGTGGCACTGGTGGGCACTGGCAGGGGGTACTGGTGGCACAGATGAGGCGGAATTGCCTCTTCCTCTTCAGGACCGATGTCCCTTGCATATAAGTCAGTGATTGGCTTTTGTGGGCATTGATAGGTGGCACTGGTGGGCACTGGCAGGGGGTACTGGTGGCACAGATGAGGCAGAATTGCCTCTTCGGGACCGATGTCCCTTGCATATAAGTCGGCGATTGGCTTTTTTTTCTTTTTGCTGTCAGCGTGAGGAGAAAAAATAAAAGATTACCAAGCTTTTGTTTACATCATGTGATCAGCTGTCATTGGCTGACAGCTGATCACGTGGCTCAGTAACTCAGTGATCACCACACATGTGCAAAGGGGAGGCCGTCATATGACAGCCTCCTGGAATTTCAGGTCCGCACTGTGGCTGTTCTTCGGCTATAGCTCGGATGCCAAGAGGTTAAAGGATAAGTTCACATTTAGGAAAAAAATAATAATAAATGCATATGATTTTGCAGGTAAAAAAATAAAATGCAAAGCATTACACCCACAATCAGTGAATCAGGGGTGCAATGTCAGGCTCATGCAGACACTGCCAACAGCTCTCTGCCCATACCTCCATATGGGCAGACAGTTACTGAGCTGCAGGAAGTGTCAATGAACTACGAGGACGCTGATTAGCACCCTCATATTTCATTGAGAACTACAAGCTGTCTGCCGTGGTGGAAGACCACCAGATCTCTGTAAGGCTGGGTTCACACTTAAGCGAATTGGATGCAGATTTCTCGCATTCATTTTGCATGACAGGAGAGTGTGCCCGGCTCTCAATTCGCTCCCAGAGTGAATTACACAAGGGTCCTGTGTGTCTTTGGCTCAGTTTCAGGTCCAAATTCAGCAAAAACTTCAGGCCTGATTTGTCCCGGGAACACAGAAAAGGGACGCACCGGATCCTGCTGTTAGCCGCATCCCAATCAAGTATGAACCCAGCCTGAATGACTGACCTGTGCACAGCTGCACTGTTTTTAAAATGTGACAGAAGCTATGGGGAGAAGAACCCCCCTCCCAGGGAAGGGGGGTGTGAGAGGAGGTGAGGTGGGAGAAGCTGAACATGTTACATGTTACACTCTAAAGACAAGTGAAACATTTAACATGTTCAGAAAGTGCACATACTGTAACCTTTGAAGAGGTTAACCCCCCCCCCCCCCCAAAAAAAAAAAAAAAACGTGCAAGACAAAGGCATAATGAGCTAGTACCAAGCCCATTATGAAATACTTATGTTAGAACAATGCCCTGGTTCGGCACCGGAGCACCACTCACATGGCCGACATGTTTCCCAGAGTTACTTCCGGGTTCGTGGGCTCTGGCGCTGTGATTGGCTGGAGTCGTGATTACGTCACTCCCGCACATTCGCGTGGGTACCACAGGTCACGGCACGAGCAGACCATTACTTCAGTGCACATGTGCCAATGATGTCAGCAGCAGAGTATATAGTAAATATCTACTAAATGGTGCAAGTTTAGGAGATATTTACAGTACCTACAGGTAAGCCTTATTATAGGCTTACCTGTAGGTACAGTTAAAGAGGAAGACTTTACTTCCTCTTTAAAGTGGTTGCAAATCCTGGAGCTTCCCCCAGACCCTTTTTCTTGCCTGGGCCTGATCCAATCCAACAATTTGCATGAGCGGGACCCGCACGGGTGCCCCCAGGGAGAGCTGCTTTCTGTGGGGGCATCTGATGAAGAGGAGAGGCCTGGAGTGCCAGTGCAGGACCTCAGACGTAGAGGATCGGGGGTGCTTTGTGCAAAACCATTACACAGAGCAGGTAAGTATATGCATGTTTGTTATTTTTATGAAAAAAAAAAAAAAAAACAGGGGTTTACAACACTAGCCTCGTTTTGAGATTTTGGTGTTTACAAGTTTAAAACTGTTTTTTTTGCTAGAACATTACTTAGAAAAAAAAAAACAATATATAATGTTTGGGGGTTCTAACACGATAGAGAATAAAATGGCGGTCATTGCAATACTTTTTTTCACACTGTATTTGCGCAGCATTCTTACAAGCGCACTTTTTTTGGAATAAAGTCACTTTTTTGAATAAAAAAATAAGACAACAGTAAAGTTAGCCCAATTTTTTTTATATTTGTGAAAGATAATGTTACGCCAAGTAAATTGATACCCAACATGTCACGCTTCAAAATTGCGCCCACTTGTGGAATGGCATCAAACTTTTACCCTTAAAAATATCCATAGGCAACGTTTAAAAAATGTTATAGGTTGCATGTTTTGAGTTACAGAGGGGTCAAGCTCGTCGGGATGGGACGCTTTAACATTTTATTTTTTTTCTTATTTATTTTTTTACTTGATTTTATTTATTTTTTCACTGTTTTAAAAAAATAAAATTAAAATTGGGTCACTTTTATTCCTATTACAAGGAATGAGGGTTGTATGAGATCAGGGGGCGCTATGACAATCTACCTAATTAGTGATAATTGTCGCAAGTAAAGTGCACTAATGCCTATTAATAGACCATAGTAATTTAACAATTATTACACATAATACTGTGCATGAACATAAATAATCCAAAAATGCATGAAATTAATAACATTAAAATAAACGAAAAAAATGTCCATATTGTTGAGAAGAGTTTGAAATGAAGTGAGTAGATTCAATACATCGTCACTACTTGGAAATAAAAAAACACAGATGTGTCACCCGGTAAATAATGGTAAGTAGCCTACTCACCGACTCACCATTAGGAAGACTGCCTAGCAACAGCGTTTTTTTTAAGATTATTAATGCATTTTTTTTTTTTTCACTTTAAGTTCAGCTTTAATTCAACTCATCTTTAGGAACCAAAAGATAAGGATGCACTGGAGCATGAAAAAAGTAAGTAGCGCATTAACAACTTTATTTTTTAAGACTAAAGAGCTAAAAAAAAAATCAGAGCCGGTTATTTTTATTCAGTTTTTTTTCCTATCGCATTTGTCTTCTGTAATGCAATGTTTAAAAAAAATCACTTCAGCCAGAACAGACTTTGGAAAGTAGCTGATTACACACAGGACATACAACTTTTCTAACATCAAATCCCACATTTCTAGGGCACGTCTTGAAATTGTATCCATTGACCTAAGCTCAAACCCACAGGAAAGGCCTGCTGTTATATTTAGATATTTCTGTGCAAACAAATGTATAACATCCTGAAGTAATGATAGGTTTCCCATCCGGATCCATTCAAATAATTCTTCCTTGAAATGCATTGCTTTCATGGCACTGCAGAAAATAAATCACCAACAAATTGCCTGACTTATTTTTGCAACATATAATACCCATTTTCACCAATGACCTTATCTAAACATACGTAAATCACTGTATATTTCTGCTAAGAAAAAAAAGGTGTGGAAAGAGATCTTTTATCCCCGAACCTCGTTCAATCAGAGAACCGCACAGGCCTTTAACCTCTTATGGCCTTGTGCTCTTTAAATCTTGAGTTACAAAGGTAATTTGTGCATTGCCAAAGTTATTACTCAGTGATAATTAGCAACATTATTCCCAGGCTCCAAAGGATGAAAGGCACTGCAGACTGCTCTTTGGAAGTATGACCTTGAGTACATACAGATGTTACATGCGGAGCATTCAGGCATCTCAAAATGTATGTTTCTATCTGAAAATTTCACAGCTATTTTAGTGATGGGAAAACATATTATAAATGCCCTTGGTAGTCACAGTCAATTAAAGGGTTACATAAAGAGGCGTACTCTTAATCAGATTAAATTTACAGCCTCGTTAAAAAGCTAAATATGTTAATGTGTATTTCCAGTAAAACAGCTACAGTATATATGATCGTTGTTCTGCCTTATATTGGCCAGCCATTTTTGTGATACAAACCCACCTACCAATTAGGATTATCAGTCTGCTACTTTTTGGTTTAGAGTTATGCCGCGTACACACGATCGGAAATGCAGCCAGCAAAAGACCGATGTGATGTTTTGGTCGGAAAATGCGACCATGTCTATGCTCCATCGGACTTTTGCTGGCGACTAGGGTTGAGCGAACCCGAACTGTAAAGTTCGGGTCCGTACCAGACTTTTGGGTGTTCAGGTCCCAGACCCAAACCCAAACAATTGACTGTATGTTCGGGTTCTGGTCCCGTGTTCGGCGATGTAATGGTGCTTTTTAAAAAGTATTTTAAAAGCACTCGCGGCTATAATGAATTGTCGGCTCCCCGTAATACAGAGAACAGTCATTGAAAGTCATTGATTTTTTAAAAGTTATTGTCATAAAAAGTGTTTGGGGACCTGGGTCCTGCCCCAGGGGACATGTATCAATGCAAAAAAAACTTTTAAAAAAAACGGCCGTTTTTTCGGGAGCAGTGATTTTAATAATGCTTAAAGTGAAACAATAAAAGTGTAATATTCCTTAAAATTTCATACCTGGGGGGTGTGTATAGTATGCCTGTAAAAGGGTGCATGTTTCCCGTGCTTAGAACTGTCCCTGCACAAAGTGTAATTTTGCAGGAAAAAAAGCTATTTAAAATCACTTGCGGCTATAATGAATTGTCGGCTCCCGTAATACAGAGAACAGTCATTCATTAAAAGTCATTGATAAAAAAAAAAAGCGTGGGGGTTCCCCCAAATTCAATTACCAGGCCCTTCAGGTCTGGTATGGATATTAAGGGGAACCCCGCGTCAAATAAAAAAAAAAATGAAAAAAATCCATACCAGACCCTTCAGGTCTGGGATGGATTTTAAGGGGAACCCTGCGCCAAAAAAAAAATGACGTGGGGTCCCCCACAAAATCCATACCAGACCCTTATCTGAGCATGCAACCTGGCAGGCTGCAGGAAAAGAGGGCGCCCCCCCTCTTGAACCGTACCAGGCCACATGCCCTCAACATTGGGAGGATGCTTTGGGGGTCTGTGACCCCTCAAATCACCATGTCCCCATGTTGATGGGGACAGGGGCCTCATCCCCACAACCCTGGCCAGTGGTTGTGGGGGTCTGCGGGCGGGGGGCTTAATCAGAATCTGGAAGCCCCCTTTAACAAGGGGACCCCCAGATCCCGCCCCCCCCCCCCTGTGTGAAATGGTAAGGGGGTAATTTACCCCTACCATTTCACCAAAAAAGTGACAAAAATTTTAAAAATGATAGGAGACGGTCTTTGACAATTCCTTTCTTAAAGTCTTCTTTCATCTTCTTTCTTCTGGTCTTCTTCCTTCTTCCTTTCTTCATCCTTCGGTTTCTTCATCTTCTTCTTCCATCTTCCTCCGATCCGCTTCTTCTTGCTCTGGTCTTCTCATCCGGCATCTTCTTCCACGGCGTCTCTTCTTCTTTGTCAGGCTGCTCTGCGCCGTCCCCCGCCACCCTCTGACGTCATGGGGAAAGCCATAGGGAAGTCCCCATCAAGTCCCCGTGTGTCAGAGGGGGGCGGGGTCACCAGATGGTCCAGCCCTCCGTTATAAAAGACCTGTCAGAAGAAGCGAAGCCTCACACAGCGGGAGCCTTCCATTGCGTGGAGCGGCCCGACACAGAAGAAGAGACGCCGGACGAGAAGACCAGAGCAAGAAGAAGCGGATCGGAGGAAGAAGAAGATGGAAGAAGATGGAAGAAGAAGATGAAGAAACCGAAGGATGAAGAAAGGAAGAAGGAAGAAGACCCGAAGAAAGAAGATGAAAGAAGACTTTAATAAAGGAATTGTCAAAGACCGTCTCCTGTCATTTTTAAAATTTTTGTCACTTTTTTGGTGAAATGGTAGGGGTAAAGTACCCCCTTACCATTTCACACAGGGGGGGAGGCCGGGATCTGGGGGTCCCCTTGTTAAAGGGGGCTTCCAGATTCTGATAAGCCCCCCACCCGCAGACCCCCACAACCAACGGCCAGGGCTGTGGGGAGGAGGCCCTTGTCCCCATCAACATGGGGACATGGTGCTTTGAGGTGCTTTGGACCCCCAAAGCCTCCTCCCAATCATGAGGGCATGTGGCCTGGTATGGTCCTGCGGCCTGCCAGGTTGCATGCTCGGATAAAGGGTCTGGTATGGATATTTAGGGGGAACCCCACGTCATTTTTTTTTTTTTAATTTGACGCTGGGTTCCCCTTAATATCCATAGCAGACCTGAAGGGCCTGGTAATTGAATTTGGGGGAACCCCCAAGCTTTTTTTTTTTTTTATCAATGACTTTCAATGAATGACTGTTCTCTGTATTACAGGAGCCGACAATTCGTTATAGCCGCGAGTGATTTTAAATAGTTTTTTTCCTGCAAAAATTACACTTGTGCAAGGACAGTTCTAAGCACGGGAAACATGCGCCCTTTTACAGGCATACTATACACACCCCCCAGGTACGAAATTTAAAGGAATATTACACTTTTATTGTTTCACTTTAAGCATTATTAAAATCACTGCTCCTGAAAAAATGGCCGTTTAAAAACTTTTTTTTGCATTGATACATGTCCCCTGGGGCAGGACCCAGGTCCCCAAACACTTTTTATGACAATAACTTGCATATAAGCCTTTAAAATTAGCACTTTTGATTTTGAACGTTCGAGTCCCATAGATTTTAATAGGGTTCTAAAGTTCACTCGAGCTTTAGGTCTGTTCGCAGGTTCTGGTGCGAACCGAACAGGGGCGTGTTCGGCTCATCCCTACTCTGGAATAATGATTCCTAGAGCCTGGGGGAATTTCCAGTTGTAAACTTGAGGTCCTGGAGACTTCTCCCCCTTTCCAAGTACTGCAATGTGGCGACAAGCCTTTGTTTGGGAGTGATGACTTGCCGCATGCATGTGTCCTGCTTACTACTATAGGGGGTAAGTAAAGCCAATAGATGGTGAAAGCAGGGGTCCATTATCCGGAGATAATTCCTGAACTCATCAAGATTATTCTGCTGGAGCTCCCGCAGCAAAGGCCTATGACAGAATTGATTATGATTTACCAACCAATTCTTGGTCCAAGAACGCCTCCTCCCCCTGTTCCTGGACTGGACTTGGGTCAAAGCAATAACTCCAAACCCAACAATAGCACTATCTCTCCGACGAGAACGCCACAAGGTTAGTAGATGAATGGCCATTCAGAAATGAACTGACAAGAACGCACTGAAAATCAGAAAGGACCTGACAAGCATGACCTGAAAATCAGAAACGACCCGACAAGCACGCACTGCAAATCAGAAGCAAACTAAAAAGAATGCACTGAAAAACAGAAACGAACTGACAAGCACGCACTGAAAAACAGAAACAAACCGACAAGCACAACCTGAAAAACAGATAGGAACTGACAAGCACAAGGCTGAAAAGCGTGAATTGACACTCATCAAACTTCTACTAACACAAAATTAGCAGAAGGAGCCCAAAGGGTGGCGCATGACTAGTGAACTTCCTTTTTATCAGCTCGTAGTACGTCTAGTACGTCACTACCTTCGTAATTGTTGGCCAACATTTGTGTGGCCGTGTGTACGCAAGACAAGTTTGAGCCAACGCCCTTGGGACAAAATTCTATGGTTATGTTGGCGAAAAATCTGATCGTGTGTACCAGGCTTAAGTATGCTGCAAACAGAGTGTGTCAGCTTGTATTTAAAGTGGCCGCTCTGTATTTCATTTCTGACAGGCTGCACAAGGAGCCCCATATCTCTTGAACCATAGGTCGTAGGAGCCCCACATTTTTACCAGTGGTGGGGTAGCACTAATGCCGCGTACACCCGGTTGGAATTCTCGTCGGAAAAAGCTCTGATGGTTTTCCCGTCGGAATTCCGACGGAATTTCGCTCAAACTGTCTTGCCTACACACGGTCACACCAAATTCTAACGGTCAATAACACCACGCCTTAAAAAACGTTCGACTGAACTATAAAAGGGAAGTTTAATGCTTATGAGCATGCGTCGAATTGTTTCCAAGCATGGGTCGGAATTTTGCGTGTCGGAATTGCATACACACGATCAGAAAATCCGATAGAAAGGTTTTCCGTCGGAAAAAATAAGAACAGGTTCTCAATCCAAAGTCTGTCGGAAATTCCGACAGAAAAAGACCGATGGGCATACACACGGTCGGAAAATCAGAGGAAAAGCTCCCATCGAACTGTTTCCATCGGAAATTCCGACCGTGTGTATGCGGCATTAGGCACCCTCTATGACACCAGGTTGGCGAGCTATGACCTTCGAAGCTTGATTTTTTATGATAATGCCTCACCTGCCTCCCCTGACTGCACGTCCCTGCTGTATATCTTTTTTTACACAGGTTAGTTAGTGTAGGTGTTAGGAGGGGTAAGGGAGAATTTTAAGACTAGTTAGGCTTTAGGTAGAATTCTGCTTTAAGTAATTAAAGCTGTACTGGAATGCGACAATACACACTTAAATGTTCTAATACATAAACAAAATGAAAATATGTACAAAAAAAGTCAGGGAATAAATTCTCAAAAGGCAAATTAGTAAGTTAGTTATCTTTAGATCTACTTGCGCCTAATTCAAGCAAGGATTCGCTCCAGTTTTGGTAAGATTACTATCTAAGGCAACAAGTTCTGATAGTGCTTACTACAGCCACTTTAAGAAATTTGCTATGGCAGTGATACAAAATATGGGCAGTTCACAGATTAGGAAACTGGCGTGCTGGGAAACTGTCATGTAGTTTACAGCTTCCCGTACAGTAGACATGTGCGCCGTCAATAAATTTGTTACGTTTCGTCCCGTTCCGCTTCGTATTAGCCGTTAATTCGTATTTTGTAATTCATGTCCGAAATTCAATTTTGATTTGTACGAAATACGAATTTTCATTAGGTTCGTAAACTTTTCGTAACAATTACGAACCTTCGTTATGATGAATTTATCATTATGAGGGGCTCCCACCATTCCTGTGCTATATTAAAGAAAAAATAACGAATAATCCTAATTAACGAACATTCCTATGTTGTCCGTTTCAGTCTTCAACTCCCATATTACAAAAAGGTAATTTTCCCAACCCTCACTCAGCAGCAGAAGAAAACCTCTGATTGGTCAGCAAAACACCAGTCACGTTTCCGTTGTAACGGAATTAGGATCCAAAATTCGTAAACGAAATTTCGTATTTCGTACAAAATTCAGAAGCATAGCAATTCGTATTTCGGATCCTCCCGAATGTACGAATTTACAGAAATTTGTACGAAATTAATCGCACATGTCTACCGTACAGAGCTCTATCCCCAGCCCTCTATCCCCAGCTGAGCACTGGAGGTACTGGTGATGTCATTACCCAAATATGTCCATATTTGGAAAAAGGCTTGCATCACTGTTTTTGTTGGGAAACTGAAACACTAGTTTCCCATCAGGTCTCCCTTCCTCTTGTGTTGGAGCACACAGTATTGGAAAGGTTTAAAAGCCACTGTTCCACTGAGATTCGGCTATGGATCAACCCAATGGTGTGCACAGTCAATCAAAATTCAGGCAGACTTGATGGGATATTAGTCACTCAGTTCCTCATCATGCTTTGCTCCCCCTCATACTAAACTCCTTATGCATGCATCTGTCTCTGTGACAGGCAAAGTTGCCAGGGAGGGAAGGAGTGTGCATAGAAAGGAATGTCCAACATAGACACTGCAACCTTAATACTGGGCATGGGCAGATTCATGTACCTCTCTATCACAAGCACATTAATCGACTGCAAGCACCTACAATTTTGGTGCAGCAGCAGACGGAATTCTAAAGGGTATGTACAATACTCTTTATAAGATCTCTCCACAATGTGCAAAATGTAAAAGATTATCCTTTTTCTTGGTCATCTCTGTAGAACATGAACTTGGTTGGCCCACTATCATACTGACTGTTCTTTATTGCATCCACATTCCTTTTCATCCCCTCACAGCTTCACATTTTTCTTTAATCTGTTTGCATATAAAAAAGTAAATATACTATGCTTTGATAAGCAAATATCACAACTGGGCCGCCTTCCCAAAGTTTGCAAACCTCACTGTTTATTTAAGAATGTCTAGTGTATTATAACTTTTTACTACTAAATCACTGTAAAATGTTGGAGATGTTTGCACAGACAGTTGTAACAACAAGCATCTGTTAAGAGAAATTCTTTTATGCTATCAGTACATTCTTGGTATGAAATGTTTGCTTTTGGGACACTAAAAGTTCAGTAGTGAATATATTGTAATTCCAGAGGTTTTAGTGTTACTTCCATATTGTGTTGCAAACTGTAAGGTTGAGCCTTATTTTTATAATAATGATATTATTTTTTTATTTCTGGTACTTGTATATAGCGCCGTTAATTTACTCAGCTCTTTACTTTATATATATATATATATATATATATATATATATATATATATATATTGCATATTCACATCAGTCCCTACCCTCAGGGAGCTCACAATCTAAGGTACCTAATTGACATTCATACATACACGGGCCAATTTAACCTAACAGCATGTCTTTGGAGTGTGGGAGGAAACCCACACAGGCACAGGGAGAACATGCAAACTCCAGGCAGGTCAGGATTTGAACCAGCAACCCTTTTTCTGCTAGGTGAAAGTACTAACCACTACACCACTGTGCCGTCCATATTGTCACAATTGTCTTTAAGCTGAAGTCTGGGTACGATAAGGTACAAAGTGACCCTTGCAGTACCCCACCCCTCACTGCAAGGATTAAGTGCTCCTTTTTGCCTAGGTGATTATTAAAAAAAAGCAGTTGTACTTACTCAGCCAGTGATCTCCACTTTTCTCTGATTATCTGAGCTGTGGGTGGGCCCCCATTGTCCTAACTTACAATGCAGGGTTGCAGGGCTGCAGGTCCAACATTGTGTATAATGATGCTAGAGTGCCTGTTACAGATGGAGCTGCAAAGAGAAATGGTTTCATGTACCATGTGAGAAGCCACAATGACCAACAGGGCTCACTTACACCTCTGGTCCAAGCACAGAATGGCATGGGTTTCAAGAGACCAGTTCATGGAAGCACACTTCTAGCAGAAGGCTTGACTGTGAGGTGTTGATATAGATCACTAAGGAGAAGTGGACTGCAAGGCAGCTGAGAAAACATTGGAGCACATGACAGGCTAGAAGCTTAGTTGGAGACTGGCAAGGGTTGGCAGCCAAGAAGACAGACAGTAGGCAGGGTCATGGTCTTCGGTCATGTGAACAAACAGGCATTGATAGCATGATATCACTGACCAAATATTGCCACATGACCATATTTAGGCAATGATATTGCCCAAATATGGCCATCACCATAATTGGCTATAGTCATTACCTGGAACCCCCTTTGTTTATTTAAAGCTTGGGGCAACAGGAGATGTCATTCTTGGTGAATCAACAATGCGATCAAATATGTTTGTCTTTTTCTTTTATTTCTTTTGGTGGGCATTCATAATGATTGACGTGTTTTGGATGATGTGATTGACAATGAACGTACGTTGTGGGACATTTATAAATGTCAGTGTAGTAGGATGTATACATCAAACAGGTGTGCCACTTCACAAGCAGGTTCAGGGAATCCTTATATGATGTTATTTGAAGGCATTTTGACTTGTTTTGCATGTTGTACTTAAAGCATTATTAAAAACCACTGCTTTCCAACAAATTGATTTTTTTTTTTATGTTTTTTAATTTGGTACATCTCATCCATCTCAATGCTTAGCCCCCACAATCCCTTGTTTAAGCTATAAACCAATAGTTTGAACTAGGTCGATAAAATAAAGATTAGTATCCAGACATTGTATCTGTTATTTAAATGCATTGCTTCTAAATATAGTTTTTAATTCTATATGAACATAGAGGAAGTTGTATTTTCTTATCTCACGTGCCTTTGAAAAGTCTGCACATACTATATGAATATCTTTTCTTGCTATTCTGTTACCTGAGGATGCAAAAAAATACCTTGTTTTGTTTAAAGAGGTTGTAAACCTTGAAAAAAAAAACACCGGCCAGGGTTGTCGGGAAGAGGCCCTTGTCCACATTAACATGGAGACAAGGTGCTTTGGGGTGGGGGCCCCAGGGCACCCCTGTCCCAAAGCACCCACCCCCAATGTTGAGGGCATGTGGCCTGGTATGGTTCAGGAGGTGGGGGGCTCTCGCTCGTCCCCCCACTTATCCTGACCTGCCGGGCTGCGTGCTCGGATAAAGGTTTGGTATGGATTTTGAGGGGGACCCCCACACCATTTTTTTGGGAGTTGGGGTTCCCCTTAAAATCCATACCAGACCAAAAGGGTCTGGTATCGTTGAGGGGGGGGAACTCATACCCCAATTTTTTTTTCATTTTGGAGGGGGGGTTCCCCTTCAATATCCTCAGCACACAAGTCGAAACGCAAGTCGGATCATCATGATCTGACTTCTGGTGCGACTTCAATGGGCTCCATTGATTTTGAATAGAGGCAGAGAAATGCCGGACAAGGCTTAATGCTCTGTTTACAGTGTTAACCCACGTTTAACAGCTTTTACCAGCATCTGGCGGTTTTAGGACTGCTCTTGAACGCAATTTCAGGCCGTTCAGACAACAGCCCATAAACTCCACTGCTGATAAAAGCTAAAAAACGTCTATGTGTGCATGAACACATAGAATAGCATAGAGTGGAGTTTATGGGCTGTAAAAAAAAACAAAAAACGCCCAAATGCCAAAAAACTGCAGTTTTTGAGCTCCTGTGCACATGGAGCCTTAAAAACCCCATACTTCTCCTTTAATCACTTTAGTACTAGCTTGTATATATTCTTTCATTACCAGACCATTTTTTCAACTTGATCATGCAACAATGCATCCAAATGTCAGTTCAGTGCTGATGTCACTGCTAGACATCTTCTGATGTTGAAGGGAAGTATGATGTTTTCATCTGCTGCATTAAGTTTCCTTGGCCGACCACTGCGTCTACCGTCCTCAATGTTGCCCATTTCTTTGTACATCTTTGAAAGAGCTTGAACAGCACATCTTCAAACCACACGCTGCTTTGAAATCTTTGCCTGGGAGAGAGCTTTCTGATGCTGTATAGCTAACTATGTGTCTTGTTGCTGTGCTCAGTTTTTTGTCATGGTGTACAACCTTGATTTGCTTTGTGTCTAATAAAGGTTCTTGCGGCAAAAAGCCAAGGAAGCTGGGACTTCTGTAGTTTATCAATGCTTTACTAAACAGAATAGCTGCACATACAACTGCACAACACACAATTCATAGCTTACAAAATATGCCTACAACATGCACCAGCCAATTATCCTTTCTGCCAAATAAGCATGTACAATATGTATGCAATAAGTAAATTAAACAGTTACTCAACTTAGAGATGGAATCAAGATGTAATTGTCCTTTGTGGTTCTCCAGGAGGTAAAGTGGTTAATGTATCTGATACATACAGTGAGAGGATGGAGATGAGCTGTTTAATGTGTGGTATAAGGGAGGTGAAGGGTTAATATACAGGTCACCTACAGAGACAGAATGGTGATCAGATGTAGGAGGGGGGGGAGGCATTAAGTATTTCTGATAAGAATTGTTTTATGCAATTAGTATGCTTCTGCTTCCTGGGTCTGTACAGAAAATACCAGATAATAATATGGGAAGTAATAACAGTCTTGTAGAAACTGCTGATTTGTTTAGCCAAAAGTGAGCTCCATATTTAGCTTTCCATGTATTTGAAACTTTATATTGAAACTGTGTACTGCTTCTGACAACTCCTATTCAGGATTTGATGAATATCTTGTCTCTACCACTTCCCTATAAGACTGATGACATATTTCCTATAGATACCAAAATTATTCTGCATGATGCAGTGCAGTTGTTTTGCATAGGGCATTGAAGCAAGACTCCTGCTAGGAAGTGGATAACCAGCTGGTGACACCTGTTATCCTGACCCAGTTTTTCTCGTACCTGCTATCCTGACCCAGCTGCCTTGAATCTGTCATCATGTTCCCACCGCTTGTACCTGCTATCCCGATCCTGCTGCCTCTATCTGTTCCCATTGTACTGGATCCCCATTCTGGCCCCTTTCCTGACCTTTTTTGCACACTGTATCTTATACCCCCACCTGACCTAGCCTTACCTATTCTCTCCCACTAATTGTATGTAGTTAGGTTATTGATTTCACTTATCACGTGTTAACGTTGCCTAGGGTTGCCACCTCATCCCTTTAACCACTTCAGCCCGGGAGGATTTTACCCCCTTCCTTACCAGAGAACTTTTTGCTATTCAGCACTGCATCGCTTTAACTGACATTTGCGCGGTCGTGCGATGTTGCACCCAAACAAAATTGACGTCCTTTTTTTCCCACAAATAGAGCTTTCTTTTGGTGGTATTTGATCACCTCTGCGGTTTTTATTTTTTGCGCTATAAACAAAAGAACAGCAAAAATTTTGAAAAAAAACACAATATTTTTAACTTTTTGCTATAATAAATATCCAGTTTTTAAAAAACAAAAACACATTTTTTACTCAGTTTAGGCCGATATGTATTCTTCTACATATTTCTGGTAAAAAAAAAAAATCGCAATAAGCATATATTGATTGGTTTGCACAAAAGTTATAGCATCTACAAAATAGGGGATAGATTTCTTGCATTTTTTTTTTTTTACTAGTAATGGCGGCGATCTGCGATTTTTTTTTCGTGACTGTGACATTACGGCGGACACTTTGGACACCTTTGACACATTTTTGGACCATTCACATTTACACAGCGATCGTTGCTATAAAATTGCACTGATTACTGTGTAAATGTGACTGGCAGGGAAGGGGTTAACACTAGGGGGCGCTGCAGGGGTTAATGTATGTTCCCTGCGAGTGATTCTAACTGTGGGAGGAGGGGACTTACAAGGGGAGGAGACCGATCAGTGTTTCTCTGTACTGGGAACACACCATCGGTCTACTCTCCACTGACAGGACGTGGATTTGTGTGTTCCCGGGCAATCGCGGGTGCCCAGCGGACATCAAGGCCGCGCGCCCCCTAGACGGCCGGGAATGACGTCATATGACGTCCACCCAGGATGGGAGATCCACCTTGTGGATGTCATATGACAGTGGCCAGTATTGAAGTGGTTAAACCTGAACACATATGAATCACACAGGTTCTGTGGGTAATTTAATGCAGATAAGGCACCAAGTGAGTTTAATTATCACCTTAATCAACCACAGAACCTGTGTAATTACGGTAATATGCGTTTGGTTTTAAAGGGATGAGGTGGCAACCCTACCTTTGCCCCTATATGTTTGTGGTGTTATATGGTTTTGTATCTTGCTGTGCTCCAAATGCATACTATTTTAATTACGGTTAGTTTGAGTCGAGTCTCTTTTCTGTGTCTATAAAGATCTGGTCACACATACTTTCACAAGATACAAGGCATTCGGTATCCTAACAAAATGCTGAGGCTATAACGACCAAATTCGTTGCACTTGGGAGCTGTGAGGTGGTTATAGAAATGTGCTGCCATTTTGGTGTCAAGATGTATTCTGAGGAGGTAATATGTTATGTATTATTATAGGAAAGAGTATATTGCTACCAGGCATTGCAGGATTTAATTAGTGAGCAGCTTCTCGAATACATTCATGTAGCTCACTTCTTGGTTGATCAGGGCAGCTTTTCATTTAGTGAAGTTCAGCCACTGACTCAAATCTGCTCTGAGATGATTTTTTTTCCCCTTTTAGTTTTCTCTAGTGTGGTTGTTGGAAGATGATAAACTCTTACTTCTTTGAACATTATTCTGTATATTCCCAAGAGGCTCTGCTGAATTGCATTATTGCAATACATTTTCTAGTCAAACAAGAGAATGCCAAGCTGAGTTTTGTTCAACCCCTTTCTCCAAGCCGGGTTAGACATATCATTCTCAGCCTCAGTTATCTTACTGCATCATATTCCTGCCTCAAGACTGCCTCAAGACAGAGCTGCAATTCATTTTACACCCAACGATAAATCAGTACCCTATTCCACAGCATCTTGTTCCTGCTTACACTAGCTGTACAGTCCCAATAATCAGTCACCTGGAATCTTTCTCCACAGCCCCATTGTGGCAACCTCTCCGACACCCTATCCTGACACTGTTACATTTCACTTCACTTCATCAGCTTCTCATTGCTGTTCCAAGTCTCTCACTAACAGAACAACCCGATCGGAACCCTGCAATTACCCACAGGACTAGTGTCCAAACGTAGAAAGACACAAATGTGTTTTCCAACCCACACAATTTTGTCGCTCTCCAAACTTGCTGTTACCGATGTTCAGTCAGATCTGATGCCAGTCCCAGCCTTCATACAGTCAAACCTTGTTCCTGCGCCAGATCAACATGCTACTGCTCTAGCCCCTAAATAGTGTGTGTTGCAGCAATCAGGCCTGTATCATCACTATCCATACACAAATCCACCTGCCTCTCAACCACAGATTAGCCTGCTAACCCCACTCTTTGCCAGCTGTCTCTGTCCATCCTGCTTCCTACACCCCCTGTTGTTAGGGCTAACCCAAGGGCTGCAACCTGGGGGTCAGCTTGCAGCAAAGTAACACTGGGGCCTCATCACACCTGGAGGGGTGCTCTGGTGTCATTCCTTATGCCGTGTACACACAAGCAAAATTTCCGACAGAAAAAGTCTGACAGAATCTTTTCATCGTATATTCTGTATGCCTCTTCGGACTTTTTTTTTTTCAAAAAGTCAGACGGACCTAGAAATAGAACATGTTTTAAATGTTTCCGACAGAACCAATTCCTATTGGGAAAACCGTTCGTCTGTATGCTATTCCAACAGACCAAAAACGATGCATGCTCTGAACCAAGTACAAGACGGAAGATATTGGCTACTGGATATTGAACTTCCTTTATCTAGTCCCGTGGTACGTGTTGTATGTCACCGCATTCTTGACGGTCGGACTTTGGTGTGATCGTGTGTATGCAAGACAGTTTCAGCGGAATTCCGTCGGAACTCCATCGGAAAAACCTTTAGAGTTTATTCCGACGGGAAAACCGGTCATGTGTATGCGCCAATAGACTCAATGCCCATCCCAGATAGCAAGCAATTGAGCTGCAAGTTTGAAAATGACTTGCTAAGCTATTGCTAGACTTGCCAGGCTTCACAAGTTTGTTGCACAATTTCAGCAAGTCTGCATTGCATGACTCCAAATCAAATTTCTTTGCAAACATTCTGCAAGTCTGCTGCAAGTTCTAATTCAGTTATGTTGTGCAGTGGTCATCCCACCACATGGGGTCACTGTGACTTGCAGAGTTCTTGCTGTAGACTCACCACTGCAAATTTGCTCCTGCTAGAGACTTGCCATGCAAATTTTCTGCAAGTTGTAAAAGTGTCAACTAGAACTTGTGCTTCAAGTGTGCTGCTAGTGTACAACTTGCCAGTGAAAATGTGCAGCAAGTTAACAAGACTTACAATTCAACACTGCCACACATTTGTAGCAAGTTATCCTTGCTATCTGGGATGTTAACTGTCGGGGAGTTGCTCATAAATATAAGATGTATAAATAAACAGAAAAAATCTGCACATCAATCAGTGATGATAGCTAAAACAAAGCACAATTATACAGGAGCAGCACTCAATGATTTTCTGAACACAAAACAACAAAAAAGTATATGTGCATAAAACTTGTTAAGCCTCCCCTTTAAATATACTGTATATATATATAAATATCTATGAGACAACAAAAGTGTAATTGATAACAAAAATATACAATAACTCTCAATAAATATATAATGGTGAACACATCAGTGAATAAACATGCATTCATATAAAATAATGCCCCACAATCATAAAAGTATAATAATATAAATATAAAAAACTCCACAATGGAAACAAAGTCCATCCATAGGTGAAAAGTGCTGACTAACACCAAATACAGCCTCCATCAAGAGATTTCAGACCTCTAACATAAAGGTTATAAACACATGAGGACTATCCAGGATAACTGTCAGATAAACCCCCATAGACAGGTATCACATCTCCTCAAAACATCATAAATGGACCATGGCGAGAGGAAAAGGACATGTGCAATACTGTCATACAGTTTTATTATAAAAGGCACCAATGGGTACTCATATAAGGAAACATTTAATACAGCATGTATCAGTCAATTTCTCTCTGCCAGCAAGCCTGATAGTGCCAGCCACTCAGACTCCGCCAAACAGGTTTTGTTGCTAGAGAACATCTTCAAAGGCCAGTGTCCCCAAAGACATCTTTTTTTCTTGCATTTGTACCCATTGGTGCATTTCATAATAAAACTGTATGACAGTATTGCACTGGTTTTATGCAACATGTTTTATGTATATTCATAAAATTAAGACACAGCCTGTCTCCATGCCTGTTGCTTCAGGACCGTCTGCCTTTATGTAATTCTCCATGACTGATACCATTGACCAGCCTACCTCCATGCCAGATGTCTCAAACCAGCCTGTCTTCATCGCTGCTGTCTCAGCCCAGTCTTTCTCTATACCCGCTACCTCAGACCAGCCTTTTTCCAAGCTTTCTGCTTTAAACCAGCCTGTCTCCATGTCTGCTGCCTTAGACCAGCCTGTCCCCATGCTTATTGACTCAGACAAGCCTGTCTCTATGCCTGCTGCTCTGGGTAAGATTAGCCATTCTCAATGCTCCAGTTCAAGCTGCAGTTTACCCATTTACCGGCCCTTAATCTATCCATTATTATATATGTGCTCCAACTTTGGAGACTCTCAAATTTATAGAGTTAGGACTGCAGTACACTGGGGTGCTGTGACGTGCTCTCTGCAGCTTATGCATACATTTGCAAATGTGTGCAAACTAAACTTGGTTTTAACGTGAACTATTAGACAGGGTAATTTGGATTGTTGCGGGCTGACTGGTGAGTGAACTTGGAATTTTTGTTTGTTATTTTTTTGTCAGGCTGTTTCAGTGCCTGCTGCAGCAGCCTGTTTCCATTCTGTTCCAGTCCAGCCTGTTCCCATGCTAGGTGCTCCAGTCCAGCATATTTCTACTCCAGTCCTGCTTGATTTTTTACATGCCGCCCCCTATTCTGCCTATCTCTGTGGTAGCAACTCCAGTTCAATATGACACAGCGTCATCAGTCTATTAATCTGCTCCAGTGTCAGCCTCTGACCCTCAAGCTGCTGCCTGAGTTAGCTAATCATCTACCTGCTGCCCAGCCGGACTCTACTGATCATCTGGAAGCTGCCCAGTCTGCAGACCCTCTACCTGCTGATTCTCTGCCTTCTGCCCAGCCTGACTCTGTTGATTCTCCACATGCCGCCCAGCCTGACTATGGTACTGAGTCTCCATTTTTGTTGCATGCCTTGCATGAGTTGCACATTTGGCCTGACATTCCATTTTGCTCCCTCTGTAACTGGTAGCTGCAATTTCTATAACAGCCCTAGTAGTAGTGATCTTCTGGGGAGTGGCATAGTGTCATTTTCCTCGTTCTATGACCCATATGCAATTTCTGTGACTCCAGGCACATAAGGGGACCCAGGTCATAGTTAAACAGTGCTCTAGGAAGACTTATTTTGCAGTCAATATGCAGAACAGGTTCTAGAGACCAGGTAAGCTATCCGGTTATGATGAGACACCTTGGCATCTGGGTTCCTGTGTTTTAAATTACCCCAATGCTAAGTCGTTTGATGACCCATGGTATCTCTAGTAAATATAAAAAGTAAGTTGTGCTAAAAAAACAAATGAGTAGTAAAAGTACATAAAGTAATAGAGTCCAGATGCACAAACACTAAAATCACATAGTCCAGTGGCCATGGAAAATAAAAACTCTTCAGGTAGTGCAGGAAAGGACACAGGTTAAGATGTACTCTTACTGGAACACCGGACCCTCTAATTACGGAAGGTCAAGTCAGCCCTAGTACATCCACCTTTGGCAAGGTCCAAGGAAAAACATTGGTGATGGTGTATACTCCATACAAGCTTTATGCAAGTCAACAATTCTTAATCGTAGGTCTTCTGAGAGCTCTTTTGTGCGAGACATCATTCACATCAGGCAAAGCTTCTTGTGAAAAGCAAACCCAGAACAGGTGTGTGTTTTTTTTATAGGGCAGGGCATCTGTAACCAACACCTCCAATCTCATCTCATTGATTGGACTCCAGTTGGCTGACACCTCACTCCAATTAGCTCTTGGAGATCGCATTAGTCTAGGGGTTCACATACTTTTTCCACCTGCACTGTGAATGTTTACATGGTGTGTTCAATAAAAACATAGTAACATTTAATTCTTTGTGTGTTATTAGCTTAAGCAGACTGTGATTGTCTATTGTTGTGACTTAGATGAAGATCAGATCACATTTTTGACCAATTTGTGCAGAAATCCATATCATTCCAAAACGGTTCACATACTTTTTTTTTGCAACTGTACAAACGAATAATAATTGGATATTATCTGTGTCTAAGTCTTTCTGCTTTTACATTAGTTTTGGCAGTCAAAAAACATTTGCAGCAAAATTAAGTACTGCATCTGCAGTGTAGGAACATGACAGACAGATTTTAACTACCGTATTTATCGGAGTCTAACACGCACAAGCGTATAACACGCACAAGCGTTTAACACGCACCCCAATTTTAAGAGAGAAGTTTAAGGAAAAATATTTTTACAGTACACAGCCCCCCTCTCCAGAACACAGCCCCCCATCCAGTATACAGCCCCCCTCCCCCTGCACAGTATACAGCCCCCTGCAGAGTACACAGCCCCCCCATCCAGTACACAGCCTCCCTGCACTCCTAGGAGACCCCCATTCTCCTGGGACAGCACTGTCAGCATAATCTACAGTTAAGAAAAAAATCACTGCCAGCCCCCTTTACATTGCTCCTCCTGTGTCACTCATATTGTAAAATGAAGCTTCAATATACCTCATTAGCTCCGTTTTTTTTTCACTGACCTGGTCACATGACTGCTCTCCTCTGACGTTACATAGATGGCAATGTGACCGCCAGAAAAAACTGAGCTATTGAGAAGCTTTGATTTACAATGACACTGACACAGGGGGAGCAGTGTAGGAAAAGCTGGCAAATGATTTTTTTCTCAACTTTAGACTATGCAGGCAGCGCTGTCCCAGGGCCGGCCTGCCTGACACCCCCCAATGGGTGGCTCCCAGGGCAGACCACCCAATCCCCACCCCGTTGATAAAACATATTATCGGCGTATAACACGCAGGCATTGTTTACCCTCTATTTTCAGGGGGAGATAGTGCGTGTTATATGCCAATAAATACGGTAATTAATCAGTACCCCAATGTAAACAAACACAAAATCACTGTGCAATCCATGTAAGCACTCAATAAAGCACAATGTGAAATTTATGCAGAAACACTCTTCTCATAAGCAAAACAACCCTCAGTTGGTGCATTCCATATCACTCTGAACTGTTCACCTTGTGGTGTTGACCTCAAAGATACACAAAGGTCAGCAAACACATGTTACATAGTTAGTCAGGTTGAAAAAAGACACAAGTCCATCTAGTTCAACCAATTAAAGAGACATGTATACCCCCCCCCCTCGAGATCATAACACGATGATGATCTCCTCCACAGAACTCCCTATGCAGCTAATCAACTCCCTCACTCTCTATGCTCCATCAAAGCATGATGACATCATCATACTAAAGCTCCACCCCTCATGGGACACTTACCTTTCTGTAAAAATCTGGCATTGGACAATACTGGTTGTATTTAGCTACACGTGTTTCAAAGTATTTTCTTTGATAAATCATTACTCAGGTTGATTTTTTTGTTATTTTAAGATAGACAGATTGTTACTTTGACATTCAGTGTTGAAAGAAAAAAGCCAGTAATAGTTCATAAACATAATCATGTTTAAAACTTGACATTTCAAGTTTCAGAGAACAATGCTCCAGAACTGCAACAAGGGAATGTAGGACAATATGACCCTTCATTGATCACATGGAAAGATCATTAGTGGTGTCCTTTCTAAAGCCTGTGCTATGTAACTCTGTCAGCTTCCTGTATCAGAAATCAAATTTACATTTTTTAGGGCAATCCTAATGATCAACATCTTCAGATATGAGCTCTAGTAGAAATAAAATAAGGGCACTCCTTAAAGACACTGAGTGGGAATTCATAATGCATGTTATAAACACCCTTGAGCCTAGTTCAGCTGAATTCGCACAATTTCAAACCTGCAATACAGTCTGACTTCAGGGGGCGGTTTGACAGACATCTGTGTGGGTTCATGCACAGATGTCTATTCAAATTCACCCTCCGAAGTCACCAAGTAGTACATGAACTAAAATTCAGATTGTGCAATTGCAGGCAATAGCCGCCGATTTAGCTTTCGATTTGACATGTCGGCCCAATGTGAACGTGGGTTTAGAATACATTTGGGCTGTCACAACAAAATTGTTCCTGCTTGCACTTGATTCATGTTCATATTGGACATATCCTCCCCAGTGTGCTCCCTTCCTCCCTGACCACAGTGCCCATCAAACTGACAGGTGCATGGCTGAGGAATTTTGTATTAAAGGTGGGCATGGTCTGACAGGAAACTGAGGGACTAGTCCCCCAGCAGGTCTGCCTGGCTGTTGACTGGAAGCCCTCAGTGGGTTAATCTATAGCCATTTTTCAGTTCCATAGTGGCTCTCAAATTCACCAACTACCACAAGTTGTTAATCAAAAGTAAGGTAGACATGATGGGTAACTAGTCTCTCAGTTACCCATAAGGTTATGCCTACCCAGAGACACAAGTTAACCCTGAAAAATGGCAATGCCCATATTTGGCTAATGACATCACCATTATCCCAGGCCCCTTTGTTTACATTTAGCTTTCACCCAGGGAATCTCACGGCAGACAGCTCAATGGGGCTGGAGATAAAGCCTTGTGCAGGAAGCTGTGAACTGTCTGTGAACTGGCACTAATTATGGAAGAATCTATCACTGCCATTGCAACAGTATCTTATAGTGGAGGTAGAGGTAGTTGGAACTACTTGAATGTGTTGTCTGTGTAGGTAATGGTTCCAAAACGGACACAATTGCTTGCCTGAGTTAGGAACACATAGTTTTAAAGGAACGTAACACCAGAAAAGTGTCACGTACAGTACATGCTTTACTAAAAACAGACTCAGTAATTGCTGTAGTATGAAGGTAAAATACGGTAACTACTCTTTCCTTTTTTTATGGGCATTTATGGACTCCTTACCTATACACCATGCTACAAAAAAGTTAGAAGAAAATGACTTCATAACTCAAAATGTTTGCCAACTCAAGATAGGGAGTAGTGGGTACAAGCTTAAATTTAACCCCATTTTGTCTCTTAAGTAATCTGTATAACATGGTTTTCTTATGACAATTATCTATTACAAACTTGCTATCCACATACCAATTTTTTAAGTTTATTTACAGCAATTTTTTTTGTGTGTTATTTAGAGAAAATAGGTTTGGTATTTATTCTTTAACTTTTAATAATATAATATATAATAATATAGAAAAAGGCTGCTTCTTTTTATTTGTCCTCAGGATATTTGGTGAAGACTTTTGAACTATGCATAAATTACTATGGTCAACAAATTTTGGAAAATTATCGACCTCCGAGATAAAATGTGCTAGTTCTTACATATTTTGATTAGATGAATTATAAAACAGGTGATAAAGGTGCTGGTTGGCTAAAGTTTTTTAAGATATTTCACAATAATTTTTTTTACACAGGTGAGTATATTTGTCTATAAGGGAGGGAGGTGTCTGATGACCATGATGCCTCATAACTTCTAGACAAAGTACGGTAGAACAATGAAAATTGCACCACGTGGAAGTGTATACATTTATCGTCACTTTGAGACAAAAGATTCTTTTATTGCAATATTTATTTGTCTTGTTCAGATCTACGCATCATACAGTTACTGGGGCTTGTGAAAGCATCATTGCCTAGCATTTCCAAGGAACATAAGAAATGAATGATTTTGCGCTCTTATTTTCACTTGTGGTTTAGTGTTTACCATTAGGTTTTGCAGCTTCCCTAAGAATTTTTATTCTAATATTTAGGCACCCCAATATATCCCTTTGTGGGATTTTCCAGTTCACCAGTGTCACCTGTGTGGTCTAGTTCAGTGTTTCTCAACTCCAGTCCTCAAGGCGCCCCAACAGGTCATGTTTTCAGGATTCCCTCAGATGAAACAGCTGTGGTAATTACTAAGGCAGTGAAACTGATCAAATCACCTGTGCAAAATAATGGAAATCCTGAAAACATGACCTGTTGGGGTGCCTTGAGGACTGGAGTTGAGAAACACTGGTCTAGTTCAATCAAGCGCGAAAGACACTTCCCTGTATTTCCAAGGAATAGTTGTGTGATCTTTTACCTCAGAGGCCAAGATGCCTCAAAAATGTGTAAACAAGGCAGATAACAACTTCTGCTACATTTGTGTCAAAGGTCACATTTGCATCTCAAAAGTGCAGTATGACGGCAGTAGTAAAAAAGGCATACCACCTATATTTTGGATGCAAAATAGGGGATCAGGACTCAGGTCAAGAGTTGGGCCCCTTATTATTGTTGCATTACATGTGGAACTTATCTGCGTCATTGGCTAAACAAGAAGAAAAAGTCCATGCCTTTTACAGTCCCAATGGTGTGGAGGGGGCATGCAAATGTTACATGAAAAACAAATAGATAAATGGAAAGTTAAGTTATTGGTATCAATAAAGAGATACATTTATAATGATGGGTGTGGCACCATTCTCATTGCTATATCTCATTTTTTCAGAAAAGTTATGGAGCATAATCACACATAACCCTCGTAATTTTGAATTTTTTTGATGCAATTTTGACCTGAAGCAGTATCTTGGAAACTGGAGCCAATTGATACTCAGTACTTAATTTTCCTTTATTAGTGACCCAATTCTGGTAAAATTTAGCTACTTTCATTTCCGAGGCTTTCTCCTTGTAGACCAGTGTTATGAACCCACTGATGCCCTGAACATGCTTACAAGATGAGATTCTCTCTTTACTATGCTTTCCTATATAGTAGATGGTAGCCTGTCAATCGTGGAATCTCCTTACTCACCAGCACAATCTTTGATAAGACCCAGTGCACTGTCAAGCTGTGAAATCAAACCCCCCTAAACCAAATGCACTTAGAAGTAACATGTGTCGTTTACATTATGTTTCAGTGGCATTTAAAGACATGGTTCATTCAAAAATTCAACAGTTCAACAATTCCTACTTGCACTTTGTGTTTTTCCCCTGCATAAGATGTGCATTGTTTATGTAGTTTCAATGGGGTTGATTTTCTAAAACTGGAGAGTGCAAAATCTGGTGCAGCTGTGCATGATAGCCGACTTTCAAAGAGTCACCGATGGAGATTTTTGGGCACCATAGTTGTTGGGAGATCGCAGGCGCATTCAATTTTAAGACATGGAATGTTTGGTATGTATTTACTCAATGCAACCTCATCTTTTATATTTTAACAAAATAATAAGTATTATATTGTGTGTTTTTGCACTAAAATTAATGTTATTATAATATTTCCTGAAAATTTGCATTTAATAAGCAGTTGTGCAAATATCATGTAATATAAAAATGTGCAACTATCACCTTTTAATTCAAAAAAATAAAGTTAGAAGCTGACTGAATGAATGAATGAATAATTTGTATAGCGCTACAATGCGAACCGAATCATCTCAAGGCGCTGTATTAGTGCTTTGTTGTCAAGCTTCTTAGAAGAGGTAGGTCTTGAGTTTTTTCCTGAAGGCCTGATGGTTTTCTTTCATGCGGATGTAGGTTGGTAGAGCATACCATAGCCGTGGTCCTTGGACAGCGAATCTTCGTTCCCCTTTTGATTTGTAGTGGGACTTGGGGATGAGGAGGAGGTTTTGGTCGGACGATCGAAGACTGCGATTGGGTGTGTAGTGTTTTATTTTCTCAAGCAGGTATTGAGGAGCGTCCCCGTGTGTGCATTTGTGGGTGAGGCAGAGGGTCTTGAATGTGACCGGATCCTTTATACTTAGCCAATGTAGGCTCCTCAGGGAAGGGGAGATGGATTCCCAAGGTTTTTATCCTGTTATCAGCCTTGCCGCCGTGTTTTGGATAAGTTGTAAGCGCGCAAGTTGATATTGGGGTAAACCTATGTAGAGGGAGTTTGCGTAGTCAAGTCGTGAATTAATGACTGGCTACCATGCGCAGCCGCACTGGATTTTGCACTCTCTAGTTTTAAGTAAATCAACCCCAATATGTTTACCTGCATTAAACTGTGTGAAGGGAGGGATTGTCTGTTTTGATTCACCTGTGTCTTAAGCCTTGTACACATGCTTAGATTTTCAGATGACTGAACTTATGTTTAGTCTCATGTCGAAAGTGAAGAGGTTACTCACAATATGAAAATTTTCATATGATAGAATACAACGTCAGAAGTGACGTAATGTGTTGAATAATTCTGTATGTATTCTCTAGTTTCTGAGCATGCTCTTACGATTTTTTCGTACGAAAACCGTGCTAATGAAAAGAAAATCGGATGTTGAGTTAACATCCGACAAAAATTTTAGTCTGCACATCCAGCTTTTGTCTGACGAAAAAGCAAAATCGTCTGTCGAAAGCACCGTACTAACAATCTGAAAATCGGCAGACAGCTCGTCGTAAAAAATTTTCCATCAGATTTTCGTATCGTGTGTACGGGCCTTGAGGCTAGGCCTGTGTATGTTAGGAAAAGTAACAGAGGAGGGAGTTTGTTTCACAAACAACTGCTAAATCGTGCTGAGATGCAAAGGGAGGAATTGAGTTCAAGCACAGTGGTTACATCACTTTTCTATACATGAACAGATGGTGCTCCTAATTAACAAAGGGTCATGTGTGGTACAGATAGACCTGTAACAGCTCTTTCTGCTTAGGTAATTTGGTGCATGCTACTTGTGACAGCCTTCCTGGCTAAGCCTGACTAAAGCCTAGTACACACTGCTAGTTTTTTTTTTTTTTTTCGTTGAATTCAGCGGGCTGAACAAAAAAATCCTGACAGCTCAGGTTAGAGTCTCTGTACTAACAATATGATGTCAGTACAGCAATCTCCCCAGCTGTTCTACTGTGTTCTAACAGGGGGCGCCCCCCAGCAGGACACTCCGGTCAGCACTCTCAGCCATTGACAAAGAGCACTGATTGGGAGCCGGTTGGCAGACCTTTTTCGGTCATGCCCCTTCCACAGAAGCCAGCTGTACACACGGGCCGATAGTCGTCTGGTTTCTATTGAACCGGCCGATGCAGCTCGATATTTGGCCCCTGTGTATGGGGCTTTAAACTCCTGCACTATTATAATTGTGCAGGAACCTTTCTCCAGGGAGTGATGAAGGAGCCTGCTATGTAAACACACTGCACAAAGCAGCCCACAAAAGTTGGTCTCCCCTGCTGTATTTGCAAAAGGAAGAGCTTTATAGACCACTAAGAGCCCACTGAATCTGTCAACATCCCAAATAGCGACTACAAAGAAATGTAACCCCAACAAGGAGTGGTGCTCCAGCTTACCTCATGATCAGGGTGCTTTTGCATATATGTTGAATCATGTTGTGATTTTTAGGTATTTATGTCCCCATCCTTAGGAACATTTTATTGATTGTAACTAATAAACTTCTGTCATACTATTTAAATGAATTACTATTATTACGCTTCTTTTTCGTACTCACACCCTCCCCCTATCTGTCCTTAAAGTCCTTGTTGGGGTTAAATTTCTTTGTAGCTCCTGCTGTATTTGCATCTGCAGAGTGGTTGCTACTGCTGGTGAGGAGATGGGCACATTTTCTGGTCTGGGTTATTTCTTACATGGGGAGCAAAAAATTCAGCAGGATTCAGCTATAAATATACAGGCAGTTAACAACCATGGTTCATCCCCCAGTTCCTGTCTCTGGCTTTGAATTCCATGGGTTGAAACAAGACTTCACTTGCTGGGCTACACTCCCTCCTCTAGTGGGTTTGGTGGATGAGGCTGACCTAGCCATTGAAATGGCCAATCAATGTCTCCCCTCTTTTCTGTTTCAGCAGCCTGTTACCCTTTACTGCAGAGAAATAACTGTGCCACGAAAGGTCTGGGAGGCATTTAGAGCCTCATATCTCCTCTTTCCTTATCTACACCCCTTCTTTTTATCAGTTATAAACTTATAACATTAGCAGGATTAAAAAAAAAAGATGGGGGAACCATACTCTGTTTTTGAATTATCCTCATTGAATCCAAGAGCACAGAAACAGTGCTTGGACTTTCGAAATTCATACAATTGTTGGATCCTTTTACTGTGATTCGAGAGTGTTTACAGAGCGCTAGGACCACTGGGTTACACTATAACCACCTTTAACAGCTGTCTTTGAACTTGATTTACTTCTACCAAAGAGTGATTTAACTAATCAGAAGTTTCTACTTTCGTTGAACTGTGTTTAATTAAAGCTGTTTCAATTATATTCAAGCCATTACAAGTGATATTTAAAAAGCAATTTGTTTCATTGGAATTTTCCTTATTGTTTTCTTCTGCTTGTGTTTGCTCATTTCTATGCTATAAATTGAGACTTTGTGACTTTGTGTGATACTTTATCCTGTATATTTGAGCAATTTGATGTTGTATTATTATTTTTTTCTAATTTTTTGCAAAATCCAGTCTGCACATGCCTTTTATTAAATATTGATTATTAATGTACTATTTTACATATCTCTATATATTATTCTAATTTTGCTGTGCAATATGGAACCCAGCCAGTTTTATATTCTATAACCACTTCAGCCCCGGAAGAATTTACCCCCTTCCTGACTAGCGCACTTTTTGCGATATGGCACTGCGTCCCTTTAACTGACAATTGCGACGTTGCACCCAAACAAAATTGACGTCCTTTTTTCCCCACAAATAGAGCTTTCTTTTGGTGGTATTTTATCGCCTCTGCGGTTTTTATCTTTTGTTTACATTTTGAGAAAAAAGCTATATTTTTTTTACTTTTTGCTATAATAAATATCCCCAAAAATATATAAAAAAAAACAAATTTCTTTCTCAGTTTAGGCCGATATGTATTCTTCTACATATTTTTGGAAAAAAAAAATCACAATAAGCATATATTGGTTGGTTTGCGCAAAAGTTTTGCGGACTATTCTCATTTATACAGCTAACAGTGCTATAAAAATGCACTCATTACTGTATAAATGACACTGGCAGGGAAGGGGTTAAACACTAGGGGGCGATCAAGGGGTTAAGTGTGTCCTAGCGAGTGATTCTAACTGTGGGGGGGGTGGGCTACCACTGACATGACAGTGATCACTGCTCCCGATGACAGGGAGCAGTAGATCCCTGTCATGTCACTAGGCAGAAGAGGGAAATGCCTTGTTTACATCTCCCCGTTCTGCCACTCTTTGACACGATCGCGGGACACCGGCAGACATCGAGTCCACGGGCACAGTCACAGAGTACACGGCGTGCACGCACACTCCCTGGCAGCGCACGCCCACAATGCTGTGTCTTAAAGGTATGCCCATTGGCGCAGCCGTGACAACGTATATTGTCGTGCACTGGTCGGCAAGCGGTTAATGTGTGTAGAAAAAAAAATTAAACTACCAAATATATACTAAGCCAAAATATTTTCCCCCTGTATCAATCTGTGCTGAATCACTTTTCAGGTGTCATTTGCCAGGTGGTGAAGAGACATTATGTCATCTCCTTACCACCTGTTTTTCCCCCTAAAAGCCTGTGTCACATGGCACGTGAACAGGTTGAATCCGACAGGCGGCACTGCCTGCTGAATTTGTCAGAGGGAGGATAATTTGAATTCATACCACCGCACATTTGCATACGGATAAAGTAATTAACTCCTTGTTGTTATAATGCAAGCACCTGCTCATTGTAATGCAAAAATCTCTGTTGATCCTGTTACCGGCTGCCTCTTCCACTCCATGTTATCTTACTTCATTATCACTGGAAACCGGATGCAATAAATTTGAAGCTATACTTGTGTAGCACCCTCTAGTGTGTGCTACTAGTATTGTAGTGTAGGAAAATCGAACTCTGACTCATGCAGTACATCTGTGAGTCCTAATCAGGTCAGGGTTATTAGAGTTCAGGGCTGGATGACTCATCCTGGCAGCTCTTTGGTGCCTCCCCTCATTCCAGAATATTGGAGAATGTTCTGTAACTAGTGGGCAGGGGTGAGAAGGAGCAGCTTTGAATATTCATGAGACCTCAGCCGATCCCCAGGAATGGGCTGGCAGGGGACTGAGAAAGTCCTATAAATAGATATGGGCCATTCCAGCAGGGGAGTCAGGTGAAAGCTGGAGATACAGTGCTGAGGAGGCTGTCGTGGCCCTTGAGGCAAATCACCTAGTCTGGGGAGGGGTTGCTCTGCCTCGGGCAGGGGCTTGAGTTCTGGCCTGCAAGAACCCTACAACAGAGGAAGCTGGAGGGAAGCTTTCCTGGGAGAAGGAAAACAGAGTGAGTAATTCAGCATGGTGCAGGTGCTGACAAGGAGGAAGACTGCCACGTGTAGAAAGTCTCTCTTGAAGACAGAGGTGTGCTTAAATTGATTGTAAAGTTTCATTTTTTTACCTAAAAATAACAAACATGTTATACTTACCTGCTCTGTGCAGTTGGTTTTGCACAGAGCAGCCTGTTCCTCTTCTCGGGTCCCTCTTCGGCTCTCCTGGCCCCTCCCCCCTGTTGAGTGCCCCCACAACAAGCAGCTTGCTATGGGGCACCCAAGCCGAGTCACAGCTCCCTGTGTCCATTCAGAGACGGAGCCCCAGTTAGGCCCTGTCCCCCCTCTCTCTTGATTGGTTAACTGACTTTGACAGCAGCGGAAGCCAATTGTGAAGCTGCTGTGTCTCAGCCAATCAAGTGGAGAGTCCCGAACGGCCGAGGAGCTTGTGGACATTGCTGGAGAAAGATGGGGTTCAGGTAAGTATTAGGGGGTGCTAAGGGAAACTGCTTTGCAATGCAGAATGCATTAAGATAAAAAAACCTTCTGACTTTACATCCACTTCATTGCCACGCACACACAATCGCACATTCCGACAACAAAATCCATTTTTTTTTTTTTAAACAATAAGCTTTTATTGGATCTTAGATATAACAATTGTACAATAATACTAACATTTGTACAGTAGTATCATATTAATTTTTTTTCCAATGGATGTCGGCTCAAACTTGTCTTGCATACACACGGTCACACAAATCTTGTTGGAGATTCCGAACATCAAGAATGCGTTGATGTACATCACGTATGACGAGCCGAGAAAAATGAAGTTCAATAGCCAGTGCGGCTCTTCTGCTTGATTCCGAGCATGCATGGAATTTTGTGCGTCGGAATTGTGTACACAAGATCGGAATTTCCAACAACGGATTTTGTTGTCGGAAAATTTGAGATCCAGATCTCAAATTTTGTTTGTCGGAAATTCCAACGAAAAATGTCCGATGGAGCCTACACACGGTCAGGATTTTCGACAACAAGCTCTCATCGAACATTTGTTGTCGGAAAATCCTATCGTGTGTATGGGGCATACGTTTTTGGCCTTACCCTGGGAGATCTCCAGTCAGTTGAGTGGACTGGTGTAAAGAAAGTCAGCCAGGTGGTCTGGTGAAGAGGCAGCCATATAAACTAGTGAAGAGGCCAGGCGGGCTAGCATTTTCTGCATGAGGAGCTGTAAATAAGAGGTTGTCCCTTTTTTTTTTTCTTGTCACAACCAAGTGGGCATTCTATAAATTCCTATTCCCATTCAAGTTATCCAACCCCTAATAAAACATCAAAACAAAGCTCAAGGACTATTTTCTGTGACTGAATGTAAGTGTGCTTGACTGTGCAGCAGTGGGGAACCCTGTCATCTGCAGCTCCTATGAGGGGTTTACTACACTTGTATGCAATGTTTGTATGTTACATTATTTAAAACAAAATCCCACAGATTTTAGGAATCTCTCTTGTATAGTGCTAAAAATTACAGAAAATCTCTTATTCAGCCAGAGCCAGAATGTATTCCTTCTACATAATAAATCGTATACCTGTTCAATATTTTATAAGCCTCAGTTCAAACCTCCACTTCATAAACTCCAGTGCAAGCATGCTGGAGCCATTGTTGCCATAGTGGATGACGAGTGTTCGCCCTGAAGCCATGAAGTTAGAGCTCTGTGATGAGTTTTAAATGGTCCAGTGCCCTATTGGTTTCCACACATTTAGAAAACCCTGAGGGATACATACATTATTGCACTTACATGGGGAATGAGTTCACACCATGCTTGCGTGTTCAGTTGTTTATTCAGAGGTGCATTTGTTTTCCAATGACCCGATATAATTGTTAGTTTTCACACTACTGAACCAGCTTAAAAAAAAAAGATTGTTATTTAGATTAGACCGTGAACTGAGTATTTTGTAATGTACAGCAAATACAGTTCTTGCAAAGATGACAGAATACAGGAATAGTAATGAAAATTTAATATAAAGAGTACTACTCACCCGCTGTGCATCTGAAGAGAACACATGAACATCAAAACAGAAAAACATATAGCTAACCTTATACTATGCTAACAGCATTCAACAACTGTACAGCTCCTTCCAAAGTTCAGTTGCTGTAAACAAGTCACTGCTGGCTTCATCAAATGTGTCTGAAATGAATTGTGATGTCTATACTGGTTTGAGCATGCAGTGTATTTAAAGTGGTTAATTTTTTAATGAGCCTGTCCCCCTTAATTTAAGTAGAATTTGTTTTTTCTATGCATGATTGAGTATATTTATACTGTATATTTAGCCCTTTGACTACCAAGGATGTATGACCTAGGTCGTGGATGTGCTGTCTCTTGGGTAACCAATGACATGTCTAATACATCATGGCAATCACAGGGTTAAGCCAGGATACTGTGAACTTATTTTAGGTTTACAGATAGTCTACTATCTGTAAAAACAAATTAAGTGTTCAGATAACTTCTAAAAAAAACACCTCCTACCTCCTACCTATATGCTTACCTAGGCAAGGATGGCATGTCCTGCTCCTGCAGCCTCCAGGAATATCCCGAGAGCAACATAATCAAAGAGGCACAGAGAATGTTAAACTCCCAAGTGTATCAGATGAAGGAAAACTTCAAACAAGCTTAATAGCTCTGGTGAGACGTCTCCCGCACAGCAAGACTTCCCTTGATGGACACCCAATGGTAACTCAAACCACAGAAATACACAAATGAGTGCCAGGCCAAAACCAGATAAAAAATGTAAGATCATTTTAATTTCTGATTAAAAAACAGTCTTACAAAACACCACTCCCTCAACACAGGATAAAAAGTGGATGAACTCAGAGAAAACAGTGACTTCACAAGTCTATATTAGAACCAGTATTGAATTATCCTTACTGAGTAACAACAGCAGCTGCTGAGCACTGTGAGCAGCAGTGGAGTTTTTACCAACAATTAAAATGATCTTGGACTCATCCAGCTTTGGTCTAGTGCTCCTTTCTGTGTTTTTATGGTCTGAGCTACACCTGAAATATCCTTGTCATGTATCTCAGGAGGCTGCAGAAGGATGGTCACAGAGACCATAGGACAGTCCTTGTAGGGGGCAGCTATCTCCTGATGATGTAGAAAGAGAAGATGACATTCTAAAACATCCACTGTGTTCCTGGGAACGGATGCCGAAAAGGCATTCGACCAGGTCAATTGGTCTTTTATGTTTTCAGACCTATGGTATGTGGGTGTAGGGGAGAGGATGGTAGGGTGGATCTCGAGCATATACACAAGGCCAGAGGCACAAATAAAAGCAAACTGAGTTCTATCTGAACCTTTCTCTATCTCTAAGGGCACCCGCCAAGCACCACTCCTTTTTGCTATCACCTTAGAGCCAATTCTTTGTAAGGTCAGGCAAAACCCAGATATTAGGGGGTTAATAACCAGAGATTTACATCATAAAGTATCCGCATATGCGGATGATCTTTTATTCTGCCTTACTAAACCTGTTATATCTATGCCAAACCTACTAAGAGAATTGGACCAATATGGTGCACTGTCCAATTTAAAAATGAATATGTCCAAGTCAGAGGCAATGGGTGTATCTATGACTACGACTCAAATTAACACTTTAAAAATACATTTTAAGTTTTGATGGACCTATACGGGCATCAAATACCTGGGCACCTTGATTCCACCTAAATTGGACCAAACCTTTGAGTTGAATTATCCACCTATACTGAGTAGAGTGAAAGTCTTACTTTCTAAATGGCATAAGGGCCTTTTCCCTTGGTTCGGTAGATGGAACCTAATAAAAATGTCAGTATTGCCTAAATTTTCCTATCTCTTTCCAACTCTACCCATTCATATACCCCCAGAATTCTTTAAACAGACTAATAAGTTGTTAACTGAATTCACTTGGGTCCATAAAAGGCCCAGAATTCAACGCCGTTTAATGACAATGCCTAAACAATATGGGGGGGGGGTAGCGGTACCATATATGCAGAAATATTATCAGGCGGCTCATATGGTGCGACTAGTAGACTGGTGTAGGCATGCAAGCTCTAAAATATGGCCAAAGATGGAGAAATCACAGTGTGAGGTCCCATTGCGTCGTGTGGTTTGGTTTGGTGCTTCGGAGACCTAAGTTCAGCTCTCAAAAAGCCCCCAACCTTGAGCCCTACCATGCGTATTTGCTCTCTAATATGTTCCACCACTTTATTATCATCTGTCAACTCCCCCCTATACCCTATTGTAGGGAATCCTCGTTTCCCTCCGGGACTACAGGAGGGACCCATTAGAAAACTTTTAGACTGTTTTCAGGCCTCGCATTTTATACAAATAGCGACCAGGACATGGCCCTCAATACCTGAAATAACCTGATCAAACGACCGTTTCTGTCTTGATTTCTGGAGTGGAGCTCAGTTGCGACATTTCCTTAACACTCTTCCACCTCCGAACAGATTTCAACGAACATTGACACCCTTAGAACAACTATGTGAGGGGACGGGGCCTTGCTCTCACTTAATATGGCAAATGTATGCACTACTGGTTGCCCCCCAAGAGGATTACAGGGGGTCCCCGACTAACAAACATCCGACTTACAAACGACTCCTACTTACAAACGGAGGGAGACAACAGGAAGTGAGAGGAAATCCACCCCTAGGAAGGGAAATTCACTCCTGTAAGAGTTAATATGGGAAAAAGGTGTCCCCACTGATGCTTTATCACCAGTCCACATATCCCTAACAACCCAAAATTCTCAAAATCCAATTGTCATTGGGACAGAAGGTGAGGTGAAATCTTCTGAACAGGTGCACAGACAGCAAAACAAATGTTACAGGGGTGATAACCCTTCTCTATGTTATCTAAAAAACTTAAAAATAGATTTTTTGGGCTGGAGCTACACTTAAAAAATGTACCTGTTCCGACTTACAAACAGATTCAACTTAAGAACAAACCTACAGTCCCTATCTTGTTTGTAACCAGGGGACCCCCTGTATGTCCCTCCATATATAAGGAAGTCGGAAATGACCTTAGACAGGACGTTCACCCAACCACAACACTTCCTGCCTGGAGTTTGCATGTTCTCCCTGTGCCTGCGTGGGTTTCCTCCGGGTACTCCGGTTTCCTCCCACAATCCAAAGACATGCAGGTAGGTTAATTGGCTTCTGTCCAAAAAATTGGCCCTAGTATATGAATGGGGACCTTGGATTGTGGGCTCCTTGAGGGTAGGGACTGATGTGAGTGTGCAATGTACAGGGATGGGTACAATTGTAGACACTCACTCAGGTTGAACTGGATGGACTGATGTCTTTATTCAACCTTACTGACTATGAAACTGACTATGAACATAGGCAGATAGTAAATCTTGCGTTGAAATCTTCACTATGCACAAGAATCTAAGAGAATTATAATGACAAGATGGTACCGTACACCCTCATTAATTAATAAATTCTTTCCGGAGATCCCGGATAAATGTTGGAGGTGTCAGGATGAAAGAGGGACTCTACTCCACGTTCTTTGGTCCTGCCCAAAACTGGAGTACTTCTGGAGGGAGATACGGTGGATAGCACAGAAATTTACTGAGTATAACCTCCCAGAACATCCAGCCCTATTTCTGTTACATGCCGCAAACATACCGGGGAAAACATAAAGTAAATTCATTTTGCGCCAGCTTTTTAACGCTGCTAGATCATGTATCGTACGGCAGTGGAGAGATACGAGCTCTCCCACAATTATTACATGGGTCACATGAATTGAAGAGGTTAATAGGATGGAGGATTTGTTATTATCAGCTAAAAATTGAAAGGAGACATATTTAGAAACTTGAAGCCAATGAAATACATTTAAATTCTCGGAGGAAGGGAGTTCCCTCTTTGCTCCTGAGAGTATTTGAAAAAGAGAGTGGGGGGCCTTGGGGTGCCCTCACTTCCCTGGATGATAGTATAGTAGACTCACCTTTTCCTCGGTACATTTCCCCTCCAACTCTGACTCGCCCTCCCCTATCAGTGTTTTTTTTTTTCTTCTTCTCTCTTTTTTTTTTTTCTCTTTTTTTTAGGAATTCTTTCCTTGTAACATAATCCTGCATAAAAAAATAAAAAATACAATGCTTCAAAAAAAATAAAATAATTAAATACACACAGAAATATTTCATCTAACCAACCAAACAAGTGTGAAGGGTACCTCAAATCCCATAAATGCCAAGCTGGTGGCAGGGGTAAATCGAGAAGTTGGAAGTGGCATCATTGTTGCTTAGCAACCCCAGGCAGCTCAGCAACAATGGGGTTGGTTGCAACATCTTTAAGTAGAGACACATTCCAACCAACCTGCTCATCTATCACCATATACCCTTCTGTTCCTAGACTCATTGCTGGGTTTTGAATTGAGGCTGGTCCTATGGCTTTGAAGGATTCAGAAATCCTTCCTGGCATGGTCAGCACACCATTGGGTGGACAGGGTAAGTGATACTTTAAACTTTTTTTTTTTTCCAAGGCTGAAATTACACTGTTACAGGTGTATTTAAGTATGTATGGTAATACATATGCAAAGGTGTGACTGGGCCCTATCATGTACCTTTCACACTAAAATGAAATGCATGTACACTATATTACAAAAAGTATTGGGACACCTGCCTTTACATGAACACGAACTTTAATGGCATCCCAGTCTAAAGCCCCATACACACGGTCGGACAATCCGCGGACCAGGTCGGTCGGATTTTGTCCGTCGTACTTTGTCCGATGTTGGTGTTGCGTACACACGGTCGGACTACGTTGTCGGAATATCCGGTCTGGAAGAACGTCGTGACGTAAGTCGTCGTCCACGAGATTAGAAAAGGGAAGTTCAGCACCACGTCAGGCACCCGTTGGGCTCCTTCTGCTGATCCCATGTTTATCGAGAGTTAGTCGAAGTTTGGTGACTTAAGATTCGCGCTTCTCAGTTTTCTGACTCAGATCGTTACTGCTCTTCAGTTTGTGCTTGTCGTGCGTATCTGTTTATTAGTGCGTGTAGTCAGTTCGCATTTGTTGGTCATTGCGGCCTATATCTTGATATAGGACGCTTTGATTTGCACTGCTTATTGTCTGCTCGTTGCTGGTATTCATTTCGTTCTTTCAGGCCTTGCTGTTTATCGGTGCTTTCTGTTTGTCCGTTCTGACCAGCCGACCTTTTGTGACCTTGTGAGCGATGTTTCCCGTGCGTACTCGTCGCCGAGTTCGTGCTGTACGCGGAATTGGTGTCGGGCTTTTAGCTTTGAGCCAAGACCCGTCCATGAACAGAGTGACGAGGAGTATGTGGACCAAGAATTGGTTGCTTCAGCGTGACCAATTCTCGCACATGCCTTTGCTTCGTGAGATCCGGGAGAATAATCCTGATGATTTCAGGAACTTTCTCAGGATGACGGACCCCGATTTTCACCGTCTTTTGGCTTTGCTGACCCCCTTTATCAGCCGGCAGGATACCTGCATGAGACAAGCCATTACTCCGGAGCAGAGGCTTGTTGCCACATTGAGGTACTTGGCGACAGGGAGAAGTCTTCAGGATTTGAAGTTCTCTTCAGGTATCTCTCCCCAGGCCCTGGGAATCATTATTCCAGAGACCTGTTCTGCCATCATTCAGGTCCTGCAGGAGGACTATATTAAGGTAACATTTCTACTTTACTATTCCCTTCTATGTATGCTCTGTTTGCTAATGTCTTCTATTTTTGACCTCCTTCCCTAATTACCATGATTGCAATATGTTCTAATATGCTGTGCCCCTTTTCTCCTTCATGCATTTTTCCCTTCACTTACCTCCCCAGCATGCTCTTCTGCCCCAATAGACACCTATGGCCTAGTCACTTAATCAATGTCTTTTGTCTGCTGCATAGTATTGTTTGCCCCCAAACAGCCCCTAAAATATGCACAAATGTTTGCTGTGTGGTTTACTTCATGTAGAGCCCCTTTTTTTTGTTATTTTTTTTGTTGGGGGGGGGGGGCAAACTCATTAGGAACCCCCTCCCCCAACTGCTCTGTCAGATGGTACCAATCCTTTATCTGCTGCCTTTCCCAAGGTCAATACACACTATATACCTACCTCTTTATAGTGGGCATCTTTAGGGATGAATTCAGCAAAGCATGTAGTGCAAGGGGCTGCCTCCATACATTCCATTTCCTATTTTTTGGTCTTCTTTCCCTCCTATTAGCTTGCTTGGTAATTTCATAATGTCACACTGTGCCTGCCTTTTTTTTGGGGGGGGGGGGGGGGTTGAAATGTTATTTGATCTTTCCTGGGGGCTGCCAATAGTGTTAAGTACAGAGGGTCTGGCCAAACTAGCACACATTATTGAGCCATTTGCCAATCAATGAAGTGCAGAGGGTTACCTGTCCACCACCCCCCCCCCCCCAAAACCCTAGTTATTGCCAATGTCCCATCAGAAGTGTGGGGATTGATGGGGGGTGAGTAATCTGTGAAGGGGAGCCTCTACTTTTCTGTGCAAATACTTTCCAGCCTCCAATTTTATACAATGCTCTTGTTCCAAGATGTTGATTGTCTAATCTGCTTGCAATGTTTAGGTGCAAAGTGACTAATTATTTTTTCTTGTTTCACTCCACAGTTCCCTTCCACGCCACAGGAATGGCAGACTGTGGCCTCCCACTTTGCCAGCCGTTGGGACTTTCCTAACTGCGGAGGGGCAATTGATGGGAAACACGTCCGCATCGTCCCACCGCCCAACTCGGGGTCCTACTATTATAATTATAAAGGGTTTAATAGTGTAGTGATGTTGGCGGTGGTGTCGGCAACATACGAGTTTATGTATGTGGATGTGGGGATGAACGGCCGGATCTCGGATGGTGGTGCCATTACGCACACGGAGTTCTACTGGCGTCTCCAAAGTGGCAGTCTGTGCTTGCCACCTCCAGAGGAGAATGCCGAAGGACTCCCCTTCGTCTTTGTCGCAGATGAAGCGTTTGCGTTGACTCCCCCATGTGATGAGGCCGTTCCCGATGAGGACCCTCACCCCGGACCAGAGGGTCTTCAACTACAGGCTGTCCAGAGCCAGAAGAGTGGTGGAGAACACTTTTGGCATCCTGGCCAGCCGCTTCCGCCTGTTCCTGACGGCATTTAACTTGGCGGAATACAAACTGAACCACATAGTTCTTGCCTGTTGCATATTGCACAACTTCCTCAAAAGACATAACAGGAACTATGTGGTGGCCGTTGGCCCAGATGTGGAGGGCCCTCCAAATGCGGACCTCACAGCCCTTCAAGTGGCACGTCCAGGCTTGCCCCCTCTAAATGCCCGCGTGGTCCGCGAGCAATATATGGAGTACTTTGTGGGTAGGGGGGCCATTGCTCTGCCTGACGATGTGTGAGAGGCATTTTTTAATAAATCTGATATTTTAACCAACCTATGATTTCTTGTCATTTCAGTCTTCTTTTTAGCTTATTTTACCTTGACATTTTTTTCCCTTTGCCTTCGACAGTGGGAATGCACTTTCTGG